>JAMQGT020007357.1:0-107259 GCA_024447675.2 Pterophyllum scalare | reverse complement strand
GCTGACCAGGTGGCCTGTACTCAAACTGTGCTTCCATTTTAATCCACTGTTCTTTTCTATGTCTTTCCTCTCTCGTAGTGCAGGCTCTGACTCTTTCTAGCAGATTGCAGTGAAATTTGTGATTTTCTACTTTTTTTTTTTGGTTTAATTGGGGCCATTTTTGGAAGCTGTGACATGCTGGCCTTTCACATTCCTTATTCTTTCATGAATTCGTTAACGCTGTGATTTTCAGTTAAGCTTCAAGAGGGCAGTTTTCTTGAAGCATTGGGAGTTCCACGGAGTTCCAACATGTGTGCCGAAGTTCAACTGAACTACGCCCGAGCCCACCTGTTGAAGTGAGCCCGGGCAGACCGGAGTGACTTTGGGGGTCAGACATGTTCAGGCACGGTCCTGATCACCTAAAGTGAGCACACCCTTCATTTCTCAGTCACGCTCCTAATGCAATGTGGTGACCAGAGATACATATACAGTGAATGACATTTGGTGATTTCAAACAACTGCAAGCAAGATTACTGCTCTCAACTGAATGCGGGGCGGGGCCCGGAGATAAACTTCTCTCACCTTCCAGGTGAGCAACTACCAATGAGAGCGCCAGACACCTTGGATTGTCATATGACCTGGTAGTAAATACATTAGCAGGTTACCTCATTGACCAGAGCCTGAAAGCAGTCAGCTTCAAAGCTGACTGCTGCGGTGAGCGACTTACTTCTAGTGTGGATGCAGTTTAACATCCGCAGTCAGTCACCTGGATGAGCTCACCTGACACATATTTAGCCCACTAAAATTGTTTTCCGGTATACGCCAGCATGCTTCATGCATCACTTCTAAAAACACTCCTACTACAATGAGCAGGATGGATCTTTCAGAGCTGGTATAAGGAGGGGGTTAGTTGGATATTCTGTTCATTTTTCTGCAGTGTCTGATTTGTCGTCATTTTCTGCCTCTGCTTTCTCTGAACCACAGCGGAGAGCCGTGATGATGCTGCATCTGAACTTTCAGCAAGAAAAGATATGTGTAGGTACTGGTTTTCAGCTTCCATTTGCTTTTGTTTTGTCTGTGCTTTTGCTCAGGACTACGTGTGTGTGTGTGTTATTTGAAGTTGTGCTGAAGGCAGACCCTGCAATGCATCAGCAGTTCTCACATTTTTGGAGCTAATACGTTCCAGAAGCATCTATAAAAAGCTGTAAAGGTCTGACTATAGTTAGTTTCTGAAAAGCCAACATGATATGTGTTGCACTGTAAACACCCGCGCGGTTTTGCTGACTTCCTCAGTTAAAAACCTCTATCTGCAAGATCGTCATTGGTCAGCCTGAGGATCACTTGTCAGTCAAAGCAGTGTGTGGGGCTGTTTTCCTGGGATTTCCTGCCAGCGAAAAAGCTTTCTGCTGATTCAAATGAGAACATGCATTCCAGCTACAGGAAAGTTAACAGTTCACCTGACACTCAACCACAGCGTCCTGCCGCTCGTGCAGTTAACACACAGTAACACATCCTGCAGACTGCGCTGCTGCGAGCCCCCCCACCCCCCCACCGGCATTAACATGCAGTTTCTACCAGCATCCCGCTGTGCTGTATTTACCTGCAGGCTGTCCCATGTGATCCTGCAGGAGCGGACTTTAATTTTGCTGCATTGTCCTTCGACAGTAAATTCCTGCACCAAATCCACCTCATTCCACTCCATCCTCTCAGCGCCTCACACACACACGCCGGACCTTAATGGTTTCAGATAGAAAAGCGCTGCCGGGGGCTCGATCGAGATCCGTTTAAAGAGGAGGAAATGAGAGCGATCCTTGTCACAACTTTCCTCCTTGTCCGCCTGGTGATGCGCTGAGATTTACGACACTCCCTCTCCCCCTGTCGCTCGGTCCGCACACCCTCCCTCCTCTTCCTTTCCCTCTCTCATAAAAACTCTCGATTATTAGTGTTTTCTTATGTGACGTGTTAACAGAGGGTAAATCCCACTGCTGTGACACTGTTTTCAATTTCCACAGCAAATATGAAAACATATAAACCGGTACAAAAAGAGAGGAAGGAAAATCAGTACCTTTTTTTATTGTATTACCTTTCTATATCACCCTCTTTTTCTGATACTGTTCTCAGTTTTTACCTCCTCCGGTCTCTTTAACCTCCACCTTTCTCTTCATCTATTTATCTTCACCACTCCTTCACTTCACTCTTTGTCCATATCTGTATCTTTCATCTCTCTTTCTCTCAGTCCTTGTCATCTCTCTGCTGCTGGCTTTTTGCTGCAGCGACCCCCCCCCCACACACACCTCCCTTTTTTCTTTTCTCCCACTTTCCCTCAGAAGGAAAATCACTGCACCACAGCCTGATGGGGCACTAGCTGCTCTCATCAACCTCTGCCTCCTGCTCCAGATGTGTGTTACAAGGAGGATGAAGATGATTAATGGCTGTGATAGTACGCACGACACACACATGCGCGCTCCACAGTTAACAGCTGACTGCTGCTGCGTCATGTTTTCACCCTCTCTTTCTCCGTCTTGCTGTCCGCAACACACACATAGTGACATGTGACTTAAATGCTGCATCACACGTTTTCACTTTTCACACATCAAATATCTTTTTTGTCATTCCTCCTGTTCTGGCTGCAGAGCTCTGCGAGTGTGAGCGGGCCGTGTGCATTTGCTGGACAATGCAGACTATGCACAACTAATAAAATCAATTTTAATGAGTCGTACCTTAGGATGTGAATGTTGTTTCTTTATAATGGATGTCTCATAAAACAGCATCAAAGACATCAAAACTCTTTTTACGGGAAATTAGAGCCAGCAGATATTTTGCGAGTAAAATCGTTCTCGTTCTCCATGGTGATGTTTAATCTTTTAGGTGTGATGACTTTGCACAGTTCTCAACAGAAAGCACGGATAATGTTGCTTTTAACTGTTTAATAGTTACAAATCTGGATATTTTTTTGCAAACTTAACTAAAAGATGTCCTCTTATAAGCTGAAGTAACAGAAGAGATGACCAAAGTCAAGTGAAAACTCTCTGGGTGAATCCTGATCATTTAGGAACCGTTTTGTAAATACTTGGTTTTCAAGGAAATGGAAATCCTGACCCCAGTTTCTGCAGCCTACAGTGGAAACACCAAAGAAGTGGCTGTTACCCCAGAGGCTGAGTCAGCAGGCAGGCAGTGGGTTACCAGAATGCCATCAATGACTCCAGTCTGCTGCAACTTTAAGGAGATGACAGTTTTCACAGGGCGCTGATTTAAGTTGGGTAAGTTTAAGGAAAATAACAGGAGGTTAAGTGCATTACTGTTCCTATTCATAAAACTAAACATTAAATACATTCAAAGTCTTTTTTGTTGCCGCATTGCTGCTTTTTATGTCTTTTATAGTGTGTATGAAGGAAGGCGAATGGTCTCTGTTTGAGGTTTGCATCGCCCGTTTATCTGCTTCACTGCTGCTTGGGTGTGTGTGTGTGTGTGTGTGTGTGTGTGTGTGTGTGTGTGTGCAGAGTGTTTGCAGAGAAGTCAGTGTCCTGCATGCAAACTACGACAACTGCAGCAACCCGCTGGTGACCAAAGCAATCACGAGGAGGCTTGAAACGTTGAGCTAAGGTCACGTGAAGAATCCTAAAACTCACACGCTTTGTAAAAGCAAACATTTCGGTAAATGGTTAAAAAAAAAAAGTGTAACAAACACTTTAATAATGATCTTCAATATTTTTGAAATACAATGCTATAGATACTACATAAGGATGTTTACATGCTATAAGGTCCATATTTTGAAGCTGCTTTTGGATGGAGGTGAGCCGGTGCTCACATTTGGCTCCAGGATCCACGTTTTGGCCGTAGAAAGCCTTTCCCACCAACACTGTGCAGAGCCAGTTCTGTCTCACTGCCTCTCAGAAGCAGCGCACATTCAGGAAATGTTGAGAACAAAATATTTACCAGTAGAAGTTTGAGTTAATCAACTTCCATTAGATGAAAATCAGGACAGATAATCTGTGGGTTGAATCTGCCAGTGACTGATGAATAGATTGCAGCTGCTGCTATCATAGCTGTTGACATGGGCCCAGCAATTTTGTGGTGTCCTGCTGGAACACAACTTCTTTTTTTGGTGCATGTGTGGAACCATTTCTAGATCATCAAAGGGCTATTTGTGGCCTGGACACCTAACAGACAGAGGCGCTGCTTCCTCAGGCACAATCCAGGTGGATAACAGCAATCTGAGGGCGACTGAAGCTCCTGACGTGCTGTTCCATCTTCCCTTCAGTAAAGAGAGCGATCTGGGTTTTGATCTCAGTCATGTGGCTGCTCACCTGCTGTGCTCAGTTGTCAGTCTCCTGACACACAGTTTTGTTGGGGTTCTTCAGTCTGATGGGATGCCCTAGTTTAAGGTAGAAAATACTGGGCTGCTTTGATGACAGCAGGGTAGGCTTCGAGGCTTGGATGGTAATATTTTGCGTCAGACAATCCCGGCAACACTGGCAGTGCAGGTTTTTCAGCTGCAAACTACTTTCTCATGGTGCGGTCATGGCTATAATCTGAAGCACATGGGGATATTTGACCTTCTTAGTGTGTGCGTACTGCCTTTCCCAACAGTTCCCAAAGTTGTGCATACAAACACACACACATTGATCTGATCACAGGTCCCTCCAGTAATAAAACCCATCCCCTGCCCATCTGCTGTGCACATTCAGTAAAAATATTTCTCCAGATCTACAATAACAGCCTTGAGACATTCCTGAAGCCCCGGCCGGACCAACGGGGAAAACTCTGTTATCAGAGCAGCTTCAGTAACCAACACTCGCACAGCAGGGTGGCCTCGTGGTTGCAAAAATCCTATAATTGAAAGATCTCGTCTTTTAACGTCACCACAGATAACTGGTCCATCATGTGACCAGACTGCGTCCTTGGGCCGAGCAGTTAATGGCATTTCATTTATTAGAAGAGTGCAGAAAAGCTTTATCGCAGCAGCACCCGGGCTCACTCACGTCAGAGGGGGCGATTCAAGTCTGCGGACGTCCCTGACCCCAAATTTCGAAACATATCCCTCAGCAGCGCTCCCACGCGCAGCTGGACGGGGCTGAGTTACACACAGCAGGATCAGCAAACTGAACTCCGTGCTTTAACTCAAAGTGTGCGACAGTCCTCGTGGTTACCGAAGTCAAGGGTGAAGCTTTAGAAAAGGGCGTGCTGGGACGGGAAAACGCCAACGTTAAGGAGTAACATTTCTGCTCATTTACTGAGCAACTGACTTGGATTCTTCTGTAACAAGAAACATATTCAGCTACCAAGAAACTTCAATAACATAACCACGCTCGAATCGACTAGTCGCTACTCTGTGGACATGAGTGGGATCCACCCTTCCATCCAAATGTGATCACATCCAGTGGACGTCTCTTTCTGTTGAAAGGAAGTTCTTCCACCTTCCTCCTGACTCAGAGGAGTTCTTATGACTCACTTGAACAGGCCCTATATAAACAGAATGAACTGAAATATAACAACGACCATTTTTATTAAAGGTTTATGTGTCACTCCTTCAAAGTGCAGCACAGAGTGCTAACATTACCCTAATACAGGTAATGTTAGCATAAAAAATTTAATTGTCAGCATATAGTATCCTGCTGTTAGCCAGCAACATACACCACTTAGATACAAGCCAAATGTGCCAGAGGGACTCTGCACACCTGTGAGGTTTTTTTCTTTAAAACAGAAGCATAACATCATGATGCATGTCCCAGCCAGCTCCGTCAATCAAAGTTCTCGACTATTCATTAGACAGCCATGTCTTCCCTGCCCTAAAAAAAAAAGAGAAATACTTCTTTAATACTTCTGACCAACTCAGTGGATGCTAATAGGTAATCGTGTGCTGCCAGAAAACAGACTTTATATTTAAAAACTTCTTGAGTTTACAATTAAGTCTCCATTAATTACTTTTTTGGACTTGTGGCTCCATAGTGCAGCGGTTTAAGGCTTCGGTCACACAGGCCTACAAACCGGTTGGTGACTCCCAGCATTCGAAGGCTGCTAGGGAAAGATGTACATTCCCTAACTGGGAGCTGCTGGCCAGGTGGAATCAATCACTGCACCAAAAACCTCCTCGCAACTGCTTTGGTTGCTAGTTGATTGCTACAGTCGGCAATAGTATGCATGGAAGACACTGACAGGAAATACTGACTTATCCTGGATTGTTGGAGTCACTAAAGTAGAAGATGAATTACTGTAATTATGGATAACAAGCCTAAAAACTACTACACGCTGATCGTCATCCATGATTGTCGTCACTGTCATCTTTACATCATTGTGTGGCGAGAAGCAGCATCTGGTGTGCGTTTGTGTGTGTAAGTAAGTGAGTGCTTTTTGGATATGATTACACAGCGCCAGCAGCTACACCCTGACTTGGAGACACGCTTCCAAATCCCAAAGTGGGGCTGACACACGCACTCACACACAGACAAAATAACACGGTCAAGCAAAAAGAAGCCACGCCCTGTTTTCACGAGATGCAAACCACACCGACACGCATACTCAGAGACAGGGCCAAAGACTCCACCCTCACACACAGACAAACTGCTCGTAAAGCTCCCAGCCGACGAGTCTGAGTGCAAACAGACTCAGGGAGTCTTTCAGAAGTTTGAGGAGGAAAGAAAGCGAGCTGCTGCACATTCACGCACTCGAAGTTCACCCTCAGGTTCGCTCCTGTTTAGTTCAGTTATTCTATTGTTCCAGCTGATGTGAGAAGGTCAAAAAAAAAAAGTGGACGGCAAACACGTGCACATCACATGAACATAGCTTCAAGGACACACACTTACAAACACAGAAAGGAAAGAGTCCAAAACTCACCCCCGCAGTCTTGTTTCTGCCTCGGATCTTTTTGTTTTAGAGCAAATGTGAACGGATGAGGACGAAGAAAGACGGCGACCTTAAGAGTGTGAAGGAGTGTGTGAGGTGAAAGGACGAGGAGAAGAGGGAGGAGGAGCTGTTTGGCTCACTAGCAATCCTCTTAGCCTGGTTATGTCATGGGACCAAGCTAATCCTACCTTCACTGACTGACCCACACACACAGACACACACACACACACACACACACACACTGGCTGACCATCCAGCAGACTGACCAACACAAATTCACACACACAGACACACAAACAAACAGATGGTGACTGGCTAACCGAGGCCTAACCCAGATACACAAAGCAAATGTGCAGTTTGGGGTGAAACACAATGGTTCGAATGGTTGAAAATAGCTGTTAGTGACAAATCAAAAGCACCAAACATGAGGTCAGCTGCTCTTTTTACTGTATGACCTCAAGATAACAGGATAAGGCACGCTGGCAAAGCAAAACATGGTTAGCTAAAGGAGTGACTCAGGCTGGTGACAAAAGACTAATTGCCCTTTTTACTCTTTGTGAATTTATAAACATAAATTACGCAGTAATTACACAGTGTGCATCTATGGAGTGTATATTGTGTTTGTGTGCTCGCAGGGTTCTACCTGGTAGAACAGTTCAATCATCACTGTCGCTAATCCACTGCCTAATCCGCTACACTGCACACACAGGCAAATACATACACGCATGTGGGAACACCGCCTCACAAAGACACACTCGGGGTTTGTTTTGTATTCCTCAAATGAAATGCTATTAAGGAATGTTTAAGAAACAAACACATTTGTCCTGTTGTTTCTTTCACTCGAACATCACGACCAACAGCTGCAAATATATTAAAGCAACATTTTTCCAGTTGACCTTCTGACCCCCGGGCTGCATATCTGACACACACATAGAGCCAGCCTAGCATTTATCTCCTTTCCCCCGTCTTTGCTCTTGGCTCAGGTCGTAGCGGGAGAGCAGGAGCCAAATCCAGGACTCAGACAAAACAAAGTAAAGAAAACTAACCTTTAATCAGTGGCCTGACACGGCTGTCTGCTACTCAGAATAAAAGGTAAACAAGTCACAACCGGCACTGAGCGAGGTGCCTCAGCTTCAGCTGGGTCCTGCAGCTCTTCATCGAGCCGTGATCTTGAAATTTTAGAGCCGGCATATTTCTGGTCCTCAATAACAGGTATGCTGATGAAATTTAACTGAATTGAACTCAATGTGGAGCATCAGAGGGATGGAGAGAATCCCAGTTTAATAAATCAGAATATTTTTTAGTGGATACCACGTTTAGTATGAATCCTGCCTCCACAGTATTAGGCAGGAGGTTTTTAATGTTGTGGCTGAGGATTTGTTGTGTTTAAATTCTGTGAATGATTTTATTTTATTTTATTTTTTGTAGGTACATATACAAAACAACACTGTATATATTCACACGTTGTAATTGTGCAGAATCTAAATTTCAGGAGATGAGGAAATGCTGGATGTTGAGTTTGAGCCAATTGGAGATGAAGAACGTGGCCTGGCCTGTCCTTCAGCCCCTTGTGTGTGTGTGTGTGTGTGTGTGTGTGTGTGTGTGTGTGCGCACCAACCTTGTCATTAGCACTCTCTGTTGCTGCCGCTGTGGTCCAGCTCTGCTCCAAAGGCTGCTGACCTCCTGCATATAAATGAACAATGAAAAGAAATGTGAGCAGTGATATTGAATGAGCACATTAAAACTGGATCTGGGCGCGTTGAGCCCTGTGACCTGGCAGACATGTGACTGACACACACAGAGCCTCGGCCTTAATTACCCACTGAACTGTGTGCGCGCCTTATCACGAGGATAAATGGGCAGCATCTGCCTTAGGATGTGAAAAATCTGCATTTTATCCTACACTGCATGTGAATTCATAAATTCCTTTAAATATTAAAGGAACTTGATACTTTATTCATGCAGTTCTGCATTTCTCTCTGTTTCTAATCTTTACATTGCACCATTCATTTTAAATCTAAGATGAGACAGGTTCAATCTGGGCTAATCCCAGATAGCTCCAAGTTCCACCTCCAGTTAATAAAGGGCTCACAGCAGCACTCCCCATTCAACAAAGCAGTTAAAATTTTAGTTCACCATCAATAGAGAGAATATTCACATACTTTGTACTCCACACAATGGTTTTCACAGTGGGACATCCATCCATGACACTTATCACAGGGGAAGCAGTGATAGGTGTTATGGATGGGAAAAAGAGATGCCCAGACCTCCCAGCCTCTTCCTCTAACGCTTCTGGTGTGAGGCACTCCAAATCCAGCGGCATAGAGATATAATCACTCCAGAGTATCCTGGGTCAGCCCCAGGGCCTCGTGCCCAGCTGACATACCCAAACACTTCGGACACGGAGGGGTCCTGGAGGCATCCTAGCCTGATGCTGAACCACATCAACTGGCTCCTTTTGATGGAGAGGGGTAACAGCTCTGGGTTGGGGGATGAGTGGCCACCAAGTGGTGGAGTTAGATGTAGTCCCATCCATCCCCTCTCTTCTGTTTATCCTTTTCAGGTTCCCGGGGGGGGGGGGCTATCCCAGCTGTCATAGGGCAAGAGGCGGGGTACACCCTGTGCAGGTCTCCAGCCAACACAGAGAGACAGGCAACCGTTCACACTCACACCTACGGGCAATTTCGAATCACCGTAACCTAACCCCACTAAGTGCATGTTTTTGGACTGTGGGAGGAAACAAGAATGAAAGAAAAAAATAAACAAGAAGGCTGTGGCCAGAATGCAGGAAATGAAGCCCATGTGGGCTACATCCATCTTTTGTGCTATGGACCACGTTACCTCTAATTAATGACCTCTGCTCCACTCCACTAACATCAGTTTGCTCCCCACTAAAGGACCCATAATTTTGGGGTGAAAGAGAGTAATGTAGATTCATCACAGAAGCCTCCATGATGGAAAGCGATGTCCTCCTATAGGAGGTGCAAACTCATCACAGGCACCTTCAATAAGGCACCGAGGGTAGATGGAGTTAAATTGGCCTGGGAGCAGGTAATGCATTAGGGTAATGTGATGCTCCGGTCCTTGGAGAGCAATTGGCTCGTTTAAGAGGCTGTTTTATTGTATTAGGTGCAGAGCCAAACACAAGCTGGCAGCAGAAGTGCGAGGACAGTTTGGCTGCCGCAGGGGGCTGCACCAGCAAGCCCATCCCTTACAAACACAGACACTGTTAGTCTTTCTGCAGCTGCGTGTACCAACAGTTCAAAACCACATCTGTACTGTAGAAAGAAGAAGACCACAGGGAGAAGCACTCCACTGCAGCAGAACAAATGAGCTGCTTATGTTACCACGGATCTGCGGGCGTATGAACTGTGACTGGATAGAAAAGGGGGTCATCGAAATATGTTCAAAATCGAAACAGACACATGAGAAATTTTTAACGGGCTCAGCCGGTGATTAATTCATTATTCTGAAAACACTAAACAGCTCGCTAACAGATGATAATAATGAGATTCTGATGAATGATAATTATACTTTTAATGACTGAGGGGTAAAACGGGGACCAGCAGGTGGTGAGGCTGTCCTGTCCCTGCAGAGAGCAGCACACACACACACTCACACACACACACACACACACACACAGCCATAAAAACACACCAGCACCAGTACACACGTGGTGCTGAATGCTTTGGCCAGTAACACTCAACAAATGTTACACAATCGCTCATTCACTGATGAAGAAGTTTACCGGGGGGAAGCAGGTCATTCAGCCTGCCTGGTTTCACAAAGTTCTTCATCACATCAAAGAGTTGTTTTGGCAGAATATCGTACGGCATTTCAGCAGCATTTGTCGGCCCCCTCCCCGCCATTATGTAACTCTAATCATCTTATCTGGCTAATTACTGACCGAGTCCCTGAACTCACCTCTAAACCTCATGCACACCAGGATTGCATTATTCCCACATTCTCTTTAATACCACCATATCATTACTTTTTAAAAAATGTTTCTTGACAGCCAACAGATGAATATTAACTCTTAAGTTTTCGCTGAAAGCTTTAATTGATGCACACTCCCCTCCAAAAGTCTTGGAACAGTGAGGCCAGTCCCTTTATTTTATTTGCTGTGAGCTGAAAACATTTGGGTTTGACATTAAAAGATGAATATGAGACAGAAGATCAACATCTCAGCTTTTATTTACAGGTATTTCCATGTGGATCTGATACACAGATGATGGCACCTTTTGTCTGAAGCCACCCATGTTCATCCAGGTAACCAACACGAACCCAGAGAGCTGTCTGCGGGTGAAAAACAAGAGAGAAATTGAAAAATCACTCAGAGCCACTTCACAAACAGTAGCCATAGCCAGTACAACTGGAATGTCCTGAAGTAGAAAGTCCTCACTGGTAACAGATGTGGAACATGCAGACCGAGGAAAAAGGCAGCTGATGACAGGAAGACCCAAACAGCTGCTAGTGACATCAGCAACAACCTCCAGAGGGCAGGAGTGAAGGTATCACAATCTGCTGTTCACAGAAGACTTCGTGAACAGAAGCACAGAGGCTTCACCAGAGCATGTAAACCACTGATTAACAAGAAGAACAGGAAGGCCAGGCTGGAATCTGCCAAGAAGTTCAGGGACGAGCCTCAGAAACTCTGGGACAAAGTTTTACGGACTGATGAGACAAAGATGAACCGTTACCAAGGTGATGGAAAGAAAGAGAGGATCTGCTCCTGATCCCAAACGTACGAGCTCATCTGTGAAGCACAGTGGAGGTGATGTCATGGTTTGGGCTTGCATGGCTTCTTTGGGACGAGCTCATTAATCTTCACTGATGATGTCATGATGATCTCAGACGTCTACAGAAACAATTTGTCTGTTAGTTTAAATAAAGATGCAACCAAAGTGAGTGGGAGATCCTTCATCAAGCAGCAAGACAATGACCCCAACACACTGACCCCACACTGCAAAGGAGTTCATCAGGGGCAGGAAGTGCCTGGCCTCGTCAGTCTCCAGACTCAAACCCTATAGAACATTTTACCTGCTAAAGAGGAGACTGAAGGGAGCAACCCCCCCCCAAAAAAAAAACAAATAACTGAAAGAGGCTGCAGTCAAAGCTGGAAAAGCACCACAAATGCACAAAACAAGAGTGTAAAAGTTTAGTGATGTCAGCGGGTCAGTGGCTTGAAGCAGTTGTTGCAAGCAAAGGATTTACAACTGAACATTAAGTATTTAATCTATTTTAAGTTTATGTTCCAATAATTTTGCTAACAAGGCCAATGGGTGGGTTCAGACAAATGGCGTCATCTTCTGAACAGTGTATCAGATCCAGATGTAAACACCTGGAAATAAAAACTGAGAGGTTGATCTTCTGCTTCAGATTCGTCGTGTAATGTCAAACCCAAATGTTTTCGGTCTACAGCATAAATAACGGGATTTGCCTCAGAGCTCCAAAGCGTTTGGAGGTCTGTGTGTATGTGTGTGTTTGTCTTACTGTACCTTGTGTCCAGGAGGGGCAGTGTCTGAGGTAGAAGCTGACCTCGGGCCTCCTGGCTCCCCACTGCTGAAGGAGATCCAACAATAACAACTCCTGAGGGAGAACTCGCTCTGAGAACAGACGCAGGGTGAGAAAAACATTTGACAAAGATCCCACTAACTACAAAACATCACATTATTGTGGAATAGAGCGAGATCATTCATAATTCTTCTTCCATTCAGCACATTTACAGCGTTACATTTTTATCAGATAAACATGTGTTGGCTACAGTTGTATAATCTGTTTATTTAAACGTATTAGTTTCAGGCTGATGTCAATCAGTCACCATATCTCTGGCCTCCTTTTGAAGCGATTTCTGAAAAATGTCTATACAATTATGATACTGTAGAATATTTCCATCTTTTACAAACTCAGCAGAAGCTCCTGATAAGAGAATGATTTGATGTACAGGGGCTAAACATGCTGTGCAACATAAAAACATGATGTGCAAGAACTACCACCAATAATCTTTACATTATCGTGTACAGAGACAATGAAACGTGCACACCCCCAAACCTCATTCTGAATGAAGAGGAGCTTTAAGCTTTTATTTCTACCCTTTTGCAAATGCTAGTGTGGAAAAATTAAACCAGAAAAAAACCCCAGAATCAATATTTTCACAGTGAAGTAAGTCAGCTGTGCCCTTGAGGCACGGCCTGTTGTCACGCACCAGCACTCACTGCACAATTTATGCCACCATCTATTATGTGCTGCTTTATGCAGTCACTCACTAAGACACGCTGCAGTATTAGAGCCATTTATAGCCTGTCTGACCGCTCAGTCACATCGCAGAGCTACACAAACACACAGCTGTTACTGTATGTGGATGACTGCGTCCACAGCTATGACTGAATGAATGTGGGCCACGCTTTAATGGACGCAGTAGCCCTGAGTGTCTGAATGAGCTGGGCTGGTCTATACAGTCATATAGTAAACTGGGGGCACTTAGCACTCTGTTGAGTTCACAAGCTGATGCTGCAACATACTGCAGGTCTGACTCGGGTCATACTTAGCTTCACAGCAAGTGACCCGGCCCCGAATCACAACGTGTTGATTATCCAGTCATTTAATGGTAGATTACAATCACACAAACACTCCAAAGACAGTCTCTTAATAGTCATTATATGAGCTGGACTCTGATTAATGTGTGCATGCATTAGGAGACACAGGCACTATGAGTGACATCCATTCCTATTCAGCTGATTTTCTTGATGTAGCATCCTGTTGCTGATGATTTCTTTCTTTACCTGGTTGAATATTCCCGTCTTGTCTTGGCTGATTTCTAAGCTGTGTCAGGTTTTCTTACTGATCCTGTGAATGTCAGGTGTTTTCCTGCATACAAAACTAGAAAAACTACTCACTAGGACTGAAATACAAATATTTTCTAATGTTGGGTTTCAAAGTGAAAAAATAATAACAGGAAAATGCATTAACAGCAGTGCTTATGTGCAGGAAAAGCCTGTATGAATGCACTGATTCTTACAGCTGCATGAATTTATATTTTTAATACTAGAAACACCTCAGTGACGGTGGGACTGCCCGTGTGCTGCATTTGCTTTGGTTTCATTCTCACTGAGCTCATCAACCTCTCTGCAAAGTCAGCTTAAAAGCCTCTCAGCTGACTTTCTTCTGATTGGCTGATCCTCACAAACAGATGAATTGTATAATAGGGACATACTAGGGATTTCTGCACTCTTTAACATCATTCTGTTTTTTGCAAACTGACTGAAACTGAGCATTAAAGCAGTCTGAAGCCTTCAGCTCTCAGGTCTTACTAATTCTCACACTGACCTCATTATTATTGTAAATTTTAGCCGTGTTTAATCTGAACATTTATCACTGGAACAGGAGATATGACAGAAAACAGTTTGATTTTAAGAAGATTAAAGGGCCGTATACTGATGCTGGAGCAGTGAAGCCACTTTTAAGCTCCATGTGTAAATCTGCAGATGCTGAATAATGCATCCAGCATGTCTGCTTTACGGCTTTTATGAAGGTAATGTCTTGCATTTACAACATGTGCTGCTCGCCTTAAGTGACTTCTGATCAATAAGCATCATCAGCCAATGAGCGGACTCACCATGCCCATTCCATACTTCAGCGAGGTGACACTCCCCCTCACCGGCCTCTTTGCAGTACTCGACCACATCAATAACTCTGGTTGCTGGAGTGACCGGGACCTCGGTTAGCATCTGCTGGGTGTCATTGAGGTAAACCGTCAGGATCACCTGCAGCCAAAGAAAAAATGGTTAGGAGTGGGAAATATCCCATTTAAACTATTTTATATGGACACCCAAACTCAGTTAGGCTGTATCCTATGGATCACTACCAAATGCGGGTTAATTAAATACGTTATCAACCTTAAGTCAATAGGCAGATAAAGTGAGAGTCAACTGTGGCATTCAGATAGAAAATGCAGCTTTAAAACATCAGGATATAACAGGATGAATGCTGGATGGTAAGAAGGTGACCAAGAGGCAGGAGCAGACTTTGTTCAGCAGCTACTGAAACATGAAGACGCTCATCTGTCTCATCACACCTCACAAAGCGAATACCACGAGGTCTCGCTTTGAATCGTGGGTTATGGTTTGTCTTTGTTGTCATTTTCTGTCTGTTTATCGTTTCATTTTCACACTTGTCTTTCCTGCCAGTGTTCAATTATTATCCTCTCTGTGAGTTTAGCACGTGTCTCCACCTGTTTCTGTGCCAGATTCTCTTTGTACTCCACATTAATATTTCTACTTTCTTGGGTTTGCTTGTCTGATTTTTATGGATGTCCTTTTTACTTTTTGGCCCAGCAAAGACTGCCTCTTTAGACAGTTCTCTCTATGAACATGGCTAACACAGCTCCATCCATCCATCCATCCATCCATCCATCCATCCATCCATCCATCCACTCCACCACATATATTTTGGATACCTGTGTTGAGGAGATTTTACTTTCAGACCACTGTTGAGCTTTATTGAATTTGTTTCTTAATGTTGTCTCCTCTAGCATCTTAAATCAACTCTGCAGACAAATTTTCAGCAGCTTTTAAATTATCTCCAGCAGTGGATGATGATGCAGACTTTTTATTGAACACTTTTTTACAAACACTGGAAGTTCCAGATGAGGTTAAACATATCAAATCAAGGCCGATGCTCCCTTGGACATTTGTATTTGTAGAAAAACAGAGAAAAGCCCCGTGTCCACCTTCTTCCCTTTAAAGACTAATTACTGTTGGCAACATGATCAAAGAGGCCACAGCTGCCTATTTTGCAAAGCTGGCTTTAACAGAACCAAATTACTGCTTGATACTGTCAGCAGGATCGTCTCACCTGCCAAACTGGCTGTTACAATTTTGATGATCGTGAAAATTTTCTTCTATTTTGTATTGACATGGTTGCTGCCCTCTGGATGCTCAGCATATGATTCTCAGCAGCTTCACCCCAGCATCTCTTAGTCATCTTTCTAAGCTGCTTGACAGTATGAATACTACTTCATGTTGCTTGGACGTCATGCCGTCAGCACTATTAAAGGCTGCCTTTCATGCTGTTGGGCCATCTGTGCTATCAATAATTAACTGCTCATTGATTTCAGGGCAGGCCTCAGGTCATTTTAAAATGCTGTTATTTGCCCTGTGTTGAAAAACCATCATCTAGATCCATCAGTGTTTAGCAGTATTAGGCCCATCTCAAAACTCCCTTTTATTGTGAAAGTCTTAGAACAGGTAGTTGCACAGCAGCCATTAGGCTCTTGGAGGAATTTAACATCTTGGATAGGCCACTCTACCCAGTCTGCTCTCCTCAGAGACTCAAACGACTGGTTGATTTGCAAGGATTCAGGGAGTCTGCAGTTCTAGTAATTAAAGCTAAGCCTTTATACTATTGATCACAAAGTACTCATCCAGAGGCAGAAGCACTGGGCAGGCACATCTGGTACAACACCAAGTGTTTCTTGTTGCTACATCTTATTACAACTGGTCATGTCCCCCTCTCACATGGTGTTCCACAGGGTTCTGTTGTTGGCTCCGTTTTTATTTTCTTTGTATTTACTTCCTTTATATCAGCTTTTATGATCATTTACTGACATTTTTTATCATTGTTATGCTGATGATATTCAGAATTATATCACTTTTAAACCTCAGTGTGTTTCTAAAGTTTTGTTTGAATTGCATAAAATCCTGGATGTCTGGTCCCCCATCCCAGAGACCTGGGAGTGACTTTTGATGGGGACCTGTCATTGGAATTGCCTCACTCAGGAGGTGTCCAGGAGGCACCCTGGTTAAATGAACCACCTCCTCCACGTGGAGGAGTAGCACCTCTACCCTGAGCCCCTCCAGAATGGCTGAGCTCCTCTCCTCACTCTAAGGGAGAACCCAAACACTCTTTGGAAGACGCTAATGACTGCTGCTTGTATCAGTGATGCCATTCATTACCTACAACTTGAGGATAAATGAGGGCTAAAGTGTTGCTCAATCGCTAAATCAACAGTTTCGCTTTCATGCTCAGTGCAACAGATCAGCACATCTTCACTACTGCTGCACCAGTCTGCCAATCTCCTGCCCCCTCCTTACCTTACTCATGAACAAGACCCCAAGATACTTGAACTCCTCCACTTGGAGCGGGCACTCCACCCTTTTCCAGGTGAGAACCAAGGCCTCAGCCAGCATAAATGAAATAAAATAAAATTCTCTCTAAGTATAAAAGCTTCAGGTCTTTAGAGCAGCAGTGTAAATTATAGTATTCCAACTGTATGAATGTAAGGCACACTAAAACATCTCATTTCAGTGTCAGTTTATTAACATATCTGGAAAAACCACTTTATGATTTTAAACCCTTACCTGGGGTATACCAATCCCTCTCTCAATAATTCTGTTACAAAATCCTCTAAATTCTGCAGCCAAAAGATTAAAATGCCAATCAGAAAAGGACATCCTGTGTTATCATCAGTGATGTCACTGGTGATGTCACACACCAGATAGACAGTCGGAAGTCGAAAGATAAATTTAGGGTAATCTGGGATATGATGCGCATCGACACATCGCAGCACTCACAGATACAGATACACTTTTTAATCTCAGTGCTGCTTTTCCATCCCTCTCACACATACACACACACACACACACACACACACACACACACACACACACACGCACGTGCAGACACACACACTCAAAATATACTCTGTGCACTAATCTGCAATATTCTATACACCTGTCCCAGATCATGTCGAGTAATCTCTGGCTGCATGCAGACAGAGCAGGGACAGCCTCTAAAGCTTGGATTAGACACACACACACACACACACACACACACACACACACACACACACACATATTCAGTACATGTAAGAACACACATTCAAACTCTCAAGTCCTCACTTTACTTTAGCCGAGGATTTGACAAACCAGGATGGAAGCCTATTGGATGGGCACACACACACACTTAAACCCTGCAAACACAGCAGGGCTTTTTACTCAACCACAAATCATTCAAAATAGGCTAATCGTGGCCTCAGAAGTGCTGAAATTGTTTTTTCACGTGCTCAGAAACATCCTTCGTTACACTCACAGGGTGTCGGCAGAGATAAAAGGACTTTTTATAATCACATCATCTCCTTTAAGTGATTTAATCAAACACGCCATCCAAAGCAGGTTAAGATGTATCTAGTGCATCAGTGAGAATTTGACAAATAATAACTACTGTATGTAAATTACAGGCCACAAAAGATTAGGAACCTGAAAAAGATGCAAATGTGGGTTACCATGACACCACAAACTGTTGTCTCTCTTAGGAAAAAAATAACGCTTCACTCATTTTGACTTCATTGGTTTCCTTAACCTTCAAATAACTGAGTGGGGTCACACATTTATTTATACATGCCCCTGTGACATTTCGAAAGGGTAAAAATGTCTCACAGCATAAATTTTTCAATCTGTTTGTCCAACAAATTTTCATAGTTTTTTTCTTTTTACAGGATTTGGCCTCCAGGACAACAGAAAGGTGTGAGGGGTCATTTTATTGTAATTTGTTGGGAATCAGGCATCTCATATTTCAGATATTTCTGCAATCTAAACATTGTAAACATTTCTGCAGAAGATGTTTAAATATTACACACCTAGAGGATGCAGAGGAGCCAGATGAAGGACACTGCTGAGTTATTATTAAACCAAAGGTTTTCTTAAACCTCCTTTTAGCATCAAAACTTTAAACTTTAAGGCTCGGGCACGAATGGCTGAGAACAAAACAAACTTCACTGATTTTTGCATTAAACTTTCCAAAAGGTTCTTCTGGTTATTATGAGCACCGCGCACAAACACAAGATGACAACATACAATAGGAAGCTTTTACCTCCAAATTCTGCCCCATCTAACATACTGTCCTCACATAACTCCTGCATCCCCAGTTTTATTTTACAGTTTGTCTGGGATGAACGTGCTTTTTGTCCTTCAGTATCACGTTGTCTTAAAAATATTATTATATTATCAAGCTGGAGCAATCAGCCAATCAGATGGCAGCACCTTAATACATTTGGGCATGTAGGCAATGTCGTGACAACTTGCTGAAGTTCAAACTGAGCATCAGACTGGGGAAGAAAGCTGACTTTAAATGTAGCATGGTTGTTGGTGCCAGATGAGTATTTCTCTGTTTACAGGGAATGGTCTGAAAAGGAGAAAATATCCTCCGGGTGAACATGCCTCGCTGGTGCCAGAGGTCAGAGGAGAACGACCAGACCGCTTCGGGCTGAGAGGAAAACAACAACAAGTCGAATAACGACTTATTACAACCGAGATATGCAGAAGCAGATGGACTACAGCAGCAGAAGAGCAGTTACGATTTGGACAACTTTAACTTTAACTCCGAGACTCTGTCCACATGCAAGGCTCCAAAAGTTCACAGACCTTTGGTGCCTTCCCAAAGAGTCCGACCAAAACCGAAACCACACAACTGACAGCCAGCATATGAACAACAATAAAGTTAAACAGGAACCAACACACAGAATCCAAAAACTGAAACCCATTAGCAGGAAAACCACAAAATGAGCCTCAGGAACCCAAACCCAAACATGGTAACCGAGAACCTGAAAAAGCACCATGACGTCTGCAGCACGTATCAAGAACACCACTTGTTCTAATTCTTACTGATAATTTGAACATAATGAACTCTCAGTAATAATTTCTTCCCTGCTATCAGTGACAGAGAGCCCCCACCCGAGGCGGATTGAGTTGTAGTTCCTGAAATGCCTGCGGGGCTGAATGGAGTGAGTCGGTCTATTTTCGGCCTAAGAGAAGGAAAAAACAGAGTCAGATAGAGGAAGAGTGAGCCCGGGTGACAAACGGCCAACGTTAGTGTCTGCAGGAAACGATCAGCGCTCAGTTTATTAGTCACTCAGAGGCATTTTAAAGCACCAAGTTACCCTGGTTCCTTCTGTCAGGGCCTAGAAGTAAAGTACAGTAAATTCCTCCCAGCTTTCCTAACAAAAAGTGCAGCAAAAAAAACCCCCAAATAAACACAGGTGACTTCATCTTATTAGAGTGAGAAGGAAATTTAGAAGTAAAAAGCAAAGCTGTTCTGTCACCCACTCACCCAGTGTTTGCTTTTCCTGGTTTTGAGCTTCTTCTTCTTCTTCTGTTTCCTGCAATTACTCGGTTTGAAGTTTTCAGACAGAAGCGCCAGCCGCTCCAACACCAGCCCCAAAAAACGCCTCATTGGAAAATCATCGAGCGAAAGCACACGCGGCAGTGTGTGTGTGCGTGTATGTGAGGGAGATATGATTGGTGGTGTCAGACAGAGAAAGTGGTGTCTTTGTAGGTGAGAGTGTTTGAAATGTATGTGGAGCAGGGAACACAAATATGAGAGGGGGTGTCAGTGAGGGCGGAGGGAAGGGAAGGAGTCGGCTTTCAGTAAATATAAGGAGAGAGGGTGAGGAGGATGAGATATAAGAAAGGGAGGCTGGTCACTGTTCACGGTTGTGAGTGGGAGTAGACCGTGAGCTGGGGCTGATACTGTTATATGTTAATCATACATCTGGCATGTTGGGGGTGGCTCCATTTTTATTGTCAGCGACTGAGTCAAAGGTTTGACTGTAAAGCTCATCATTAAAAAAGGACTCGTGCTTCCTCACCAGCTTCAGGTCGTCGGCGTTGGAGAAGTTCTAAACTTTCAGTTGTTGTTGAAAGAGTTCAAGGGGACCCAAATACAGATGAGAGCTTTATTTTAAAGAAAATCTGTTAACCACAGTCAGATAAAGGTGAAGATAAAACCCCACAAAGCAAGCAGGTAGGTGCAGGGGACAGGAGCATAGGTGATGCACTCGAGAAGGAAAAGAGATGATCCAACAAAGAGAGTGAAAGGTAATCCCATCCCCATTTCTCAAACTGCGGAGCCTCGACTTCCCTCGTGTCTTAGTCTCTCATGTGGGTGGAGAATACGAGCAGGGAGGATTCGAGACATCCTCACTTTGGAGCCTCGTTTTAAAGTCAGGATGACGTCTGGCACAGCTCTGGGGTCACAGGCATCAGCAGGCAGGAGGATAGAGGAGGCCTAAGCCTTAGGTATACACAGCCAGCTGATTAGGAAACAAGTCACAGGTAGGAACAGGATACAGGTAGAAAAGAAGGGCAGACAATCAGGACAGCAGAGAAAAGAGAGACATGAAGTAAACACCGCAGCACGACACGCGAGAAAACCAGCGTCCAGAGTAAAACAGGAAACAATCAAAAGACAAATAACCAGAACAGAAAGGTGGAGACTGGGAATGCACTGGGTGCAGCCATGTCGCATTCTGACTGCAATGCTCATCGCTCCCACTCAAAACAATGCTTGCAGCATCTTTCGCACACACACATACACACACACACGAGACCTACACTCACCAGCCACTTTGTTAAGTACACTTATTCAACCTCTTGTTATCGCAAATATCTTATCAGCCAATCATATGGCAACAGCTCAGTGCACTTAGGGATGCAGACAGGGTCAAGATGACCTGCTGAACATTCAGACATTCAGATGGAGGGTCAAAATTTAGCATAATCAACTTGAAAGTAACTTGATCCATCCTGCCTTGTATCAGCCGTTCAGACTGCTGGTAGTGTTTCTTGACACGCTTTGGGCCCCTTATACAAACTGCGCATCATTTAAACTCCACCTGAGTATTGTTGCTGACCATGTCCATCTCTATGACCACGGTATACCCATCTTCTGATGGCTGCCTTCAGCAGGAAAACACACCAAGTCACAAAGGTCACATCCTTCATGATGAGTTCCCTGTTCTCAGAGGGCCTCCACAGTCACCAGGTTTCCATCCAACAGAGAACCTTTGGGTGGAACGGGAGATTCACATGCAGCTGACAAATCTGCAGCAACTGTGCGATGCCATCATGGACCGAGTTCTGCTTGGTGAATCTGTGCCATGAAGAACTGAAGCTGTTCTAAATGAAAAAGGGGATCCAACCCAGTACTAGCAATTTGTACCTAATAAAGTGAGGGTGTAATATTTAATGGGCAATTACTGTAAAGTGCAATGAAAAAAAGTGCAAACTTAAGAAAGGCTCCTAAGACAACAACAAAAACATGACTCTCCCTCATAATAAACAAAAAAATTTGCTAAAACATGAGCACGAATACCTTCTGAATATGAAAATATCTGCATTATTTAAGCTGTGGTGTGGATTGAAGCTGTCCAGCAGCGGCAGTAGTAACGCTGGAGGGCAGAGATTAGAGAGGCTGCACTGATATGCTGCAGCATGACTGCACTGTCTCACACACACACACACACACACACACACACACACACAGAGGATGCCCCCCCCAACCTGTCACACAGGGTCACATGTTGGGTGCATGTGCTCAAAAACACACAGATAGCCTCTGTCTCTGCCGCAGCTACTGGCACAGATCAGCGCACGGTTCAGCAGAAAAGAGAGACGTCACATTAACACGCACTGTGACTAAATCGACTGCTCTTCCTGTTCTCACACACACGCAAACACTCAGAAATCTTCAGCACAGATTACTTATCGTGTGGCTCGGACTGATATTTACGCCCCACAATCCTTTGCAGCGGCTGCCTGGAGATGCTCGAGCCAGACAGTGACAAGTGAGGCGGCCTTGTCTTGATTGAAGAGTCATATTCAGCGGCGGACATCATTAAGATCGTTCATCAGTCACATGTGTCATTAATATATAAGAGGCCAGATTAAGTTTTAATCACGGGGCAGGCAGCGTTTTCTTTAAATGATAGCAGAATCTATGACTGACACATTTATTATCAGGGCCCTCAGAGGGCCTGAGATGTACTCTGTGTGTGTGTGTGTGTGTGTGTGTGTGTGTGTGTGTGTGTGTGTGTGTAGGAACTGGATTTAATAAACAAAATGTTCATCCAAGTTCCTCAAAGGGACAGTGATGTACAACCACCCACAAGATACAATACAGCCACAGAACAGAGACAGCCAGATTCGCTCACACACTTTTCTAACCATTTGTCCATTATTTGGAACATTTGAAGTTTTCTCTGCGGTCAGACAAAGTGTGTGTGTGTGTGTGTGTGTGTGTGTGTGTGCGTGTGTGCGCGCCACACTAAGGTATATGAGGGATATGAGAAACCCCTCAGGCATGCTCATCAGCTGTCACTAGCTGTCCACTGAAAGGACAGGGGCGCACAGTGTGTTCCTAAACAGCGCTAATCATTCAGCGAGGGGCATCGCGTCCAAGCTAACCTCGTGTTCTGCAAGTGTTCATGATTGAAGCTTTAGGCCCTGAGAGAGTGTGAACATCAGGATCGGTATATTTCAGTATGTTGGCTCGATTCATTTTATAAATGCACACACATCCACCTTCAGCCGGTGCCTGCCGGTAACAGCAGCTAGATGCGAGTCTGCTCTTTCTTTGAAACACAAAAAGTTGCTCAGAGTCTTTTTCAGTTGAAAATAATCAGGTCTGAATGGTTTTGTGCTGCGGCCGTGCTTTTCGTCTGCGTGCCTGCTGATAATGTCGAGGCGTGTGGAGCGCCGGCGTGACGACCGAACTAAAAGCCCAAAGGTGAGGCTGAAAATGTCACGGTCCCTGGGTCTGGTTTTGATTTTGTCTAATTATAATAGTTCCTGGTTCGTTTCATTTATATTCCTGGTTTGGGTTCTTATCTAGTTCTGTTCATGGTTTCTGAGTATTCCGGTCTCCCTTACGTATCCGTGTCTGATTTGGTTCTCGTCTCTGTGTGTGGTGTTAATTTATTATTCTCAGGCCCTCCTAGTCTTAGTTTTCAAGGTTCTGTTCTTGGTTAATAGTTGTTGCTTTCTGTCCTTCGTTATGGTTCTCCCGTGTTCCCCGTTAGATGATGTCTTGTCTCCATGTTGTCTTGGTTTTGGTCATGTGTGAGTCTGTTTGCTACTTCCTGTTTTACTTTGGTGGTCTTTGTGTCTTGTACTTTATATCTAGGCCTTGTTATTCCCGTGCGTCCCACCTGTTTCCTCTCTCCTCGTTACCTTGTGTATAAATTGCCCATTGTTGTGCGCTTCCTAGCCCTGTGTACCTGTCAGACTCTGAGTTTTGCATCCCTGGATCTTCTTGTGCCTTGTTTGTATTTTGCTGTTTTGAAGGAACTTCAGCAACCCTGTCATAAACCCTGCCTGCCGTGCACGGCTGGGTTTATGACAGAAAACAAGAGTACAAATGAAAAAGTCCAAAAAGTAAAAAACAAACAAACAGTAATTCAAACAGACACGGCAACAAAGAGTGAGAAGGCTGACTCGGTAACGACCAACGCACAGGAATCAAAACTGGAAGAAAAAAAACGGGAAGTAACCAGAAGATGAATACTAAACAAAGACAGATGAGACTCTCATTATCATGAAGACAAAAGGAACAAAGGAACAAAGATGAAAGGAGCCATTTTAAACTAGAGCTGAATAAAAAACAAGAGTTCACAATTACAGGCTAAACTAAAACTCATCATACGAGCATAACAACGACCCAGAACAGAGGCTGCCATCTGCCCGCCGGTGGATGGATGCCCAGGGCTGCCCTCCCAAATGGGTGTGCACAGAAAACAGGAGGCACCCAGGAGGTACGCGTACCCCGCTTAACCGGCTCCTTCCGATACGGGGGCTCTAATGCCTCCACATGTTCCTGACTCCGTGTCCAGCCACCCTACGGAGGAAACTCATTTCAGCAGCTTGTATTTCTGACCTTATTCTTTCAGTCATTTCCCAGATTTCATGACCACAGGTAAGGCCTGGAACACAGGTGGACTGGTAAACTGAAATCTTCACCTTACAGCTCAACTCTCTCTTCACCACAACAGGCCAGTGCGGAGCCTGCGTCACTGCCGACGCTCAACCTTCTAAAAGATCCCAAGTTACTCGAACTCCCTCAAATGGGGGAGCCTCTCTCCCCTAGTCCCAAATCATCAGGATGTGGTGAAGTGAGAAATCAAAGACTGCTGCTGCGTTGTTATTTTGAAGGATGATGGCCTGTCTCAGGGATGTGGGGGTGTAGCGTACCTGCTCTACCAACCATTCATGGAGAGGCGTACCCCCGGGAGGGAACTGGTTTGCAGGCTGTACTGTCTTTCAAACTGCTGCACCACTTTCCCAAAATCTTTTGCATATCCTGCAACTGCTTCTGCTCTCGCATCGGTGCCGTCACCCTGAACCTCTCTGGCCTCGGAGCTTAAATGAAATCAGGCAGAAGATCTGAGAGCAGCTGGTCGCAGCAGCCCACATAACTTAAATTTAATTTCTGTGATATTTCAAACAACAGTGTGTTCACTGGTTAATTATGAATCATGGGAGGATAAATCTGCTAGAGTGGGCGGGTAGAAAATTTGGAAAGTGTTGCACACCGAGTAGAAAATAGATCCGTCCCTCCAGAGAGGTAGCTCCACGGAACACCTGCTGTTAAACTGGAGCGAATTACAAGCTTAAATAAGGAGAAAGGTATGGAGCAGCACTCGCTGAGGGCAGGCTGATGACATGCTGTAAGCTTTAAAGGCCACCAGGGGGCGACTCCACTGCATGAAAATTATTTCTGGTGTGTGTGTGTGTGGGGGGGACTTCTATAAAACCCTCACGTCTCTTGCTGGGTGACCTCAATAAAAACTTTTATGATGACTTTCTGGGCTCAAGCTGGATTTTCATGTCATACTATCTAGAATGTCATTTTATCGTCATTCTAAAAATCAGAATATGCTCATTGGCTGCTGACAAACACCGAATGTCCTCAGATTTTCAGGCAGGTCCCTCAACTTGAAGCTCCATTATGGGACTTCACCAGACAGTGGGTGATGTCATGGTGGCTATCTACAGGGGCCCAAGCCATTTTTTTCTGCCAGGCTGTAAACATGCTTTTTATTACTGCAAAGTTGGACATTTTAAGATAAGACACATTAAGATGCTACCATGACTTCATCCATTGGTTTCAGAGGAACCGATCCATAAGGGCCAACTGTTTGTGGTGCGTGGCAGTAAATATGCTTTATATTGGTTAAATATGTAAATTTGGGCATTCAGCATGGGATTCTATGGAGATCGACTCACTCTGGAGCCAGCCTCAAGTGGCCACTAGAGGAACTGCAGTTTTGTCTTTTGTTTTTTGTAGCTCCAGAGGCTACCGCTGGCTTTCATCCCATCCAAAAAAGCTTTAAACTAGTTTTTAAGGGTGCGAAAGAAAGAGAGATTCAGAATGAAAATAAGCACAAAATTAAAAAATCCCACAGGCACTCCAGCGTCTCCGTTGGCAGCTCTCGGCCTGTGTGTGGGCAAAAGTGGACCACAGCGGCAGCTGAAGGTGATTTGCGGTTCAGACACCACCACCACACACACACACACACACACAGTACCGTCTCCATAGGAACTACATGTGACTGGTAAAACATGAACTTCCAGCTGATTGAGAATCAAACAGTCCTCATGTATGGGAGGCAGACTGATCTAAACCACAGACTGATCTAAACTACGGACTGCATATAAAAGCTGGCCGTAGCCACTGTGATGTCAACCACCGGTCACCTGGTATAACGCTTCGAGCTGAGCATTTTTATCACTGAGCCAACCGAGAAACCAACACTTCACACTCATAAGGTCGGGACCTGCGCCCTAAAACACACCCTACCTTACTGCCCTTAAGGATGCAAACATGCCAACCACACTTCAGTTCAAACTGAATCTCAGTAAACACTTTTATCTCATTAAAGGAGCTGAGGGTCATTTTTTTCTTTTTTTTTTGTACAATCAGGCTTCTTTTTGCCCCCTGCTGGCTTTTATGAAGAATTCTGCATTGGTTACTCTTTTCAGATACAAAATGTATCCACACACTGGATACATTCACCTTAAAGGGAATGGGCCTAAAAACAGCTAGTTTTCTAACAGAGGACGTACTGAAGGGCTGCACTGGGTGCTCTAGTGTGGGGTTTTTCCTGTGCTCGCAAACTAACTGTTTAACTTTAACTTACAGCAAATGTTGAACATGTTGCTGGTTGGTTTTTGAATCTGGAGAAATTTCTGAGAAACTGCTAAATTTTTCACAAAGCCCAATAAAAACAAAAAATGTAAACGCGACCGAGTACGACGTCTGTAATGTTCGCAGTGTTCTACGTTCATGGAAAAGAAGATACTGACGGCAGCACTGCCGGCTCCGTACCCAGGAAGATATGTGCCGGCTGTTCAACATTTCAGAAGAAGTTGCCAGATGATATCATGCTCTGTTTTGAATTTTGCTGTATCGGTCTTGTGCGCTGCCCCTGTTTGGAGAAGCTTTAACTGTCCAAACATTCGCCCAGTACAGTGAACAGTGGCTGCAATCCAGCACAAGCTGGGAGACCCTGTACTTTGGATCAAAGGTTGGAGAAAGATCCATCCTTCCACCCTGAACCGGGGCTCGAGGGATGGAAATTCAGAGTGCAGTCAAAGGTCAAGCTAGCGGGCTTCTGTTTTTCTCTTTCTCTCCCTCGCTGTATGGAGTAAACACATCTGTATATCTTCAGAGCATTGTCTGGAGCTGACAGCAGCCACAAAGAGGTGTAGTGTTTTCTGCCATGTGTCAGAGGGAGAGAGAGAGATAAAGAGAAATGGGAATGGAGGGAGGCGGGACAGAAGGGAAACAGGAATACTAATGCTCACTGATTCCAGGCTCTGTAATTTGAGACTTTCCTTCTGATTGGTGCTAAAAGATCAATCAACACATGCAAATGTAAAACATCAGCCTGTCACATGCACGCACCTTTACTAAACTCTACAACCTGAGTGAAAACAGGCAGAAGATCAACACAACGTCTGTTTGAGACATAAAACACTGAGTGATCACATGTTACAAAGTGGCTACTGCGACATCGCCCATTAGTCTGTGAAGTCTCATTTTCAGTCGCTTGTTTTGAAACCTGATGTCATAGGTGCAGGGTGGATCTCACTGGCTGACGACGCGTTCCACCGTCATGATGTTCGAAGCTCAGTAAGATGATATGAGGAGGCCATAAAGGAGCCACTTGTCAGCAAACGCCCTCTGCACATAACAGCTTCAAAATTCACGTTCAGGTTTGATGTTGCAGAAGACAATTTAAAAATGTCTGAAACTGAACTTAAACAGATCCTGCTTCAAGGGTCCAACCAAAAGCCAACACAAAGGGGCCTGGCAATATGAAAGCACCTCAGGCACTCTGTACCTACATGCAGAGAACCTGCTTCAGTCAGACTCTGTTTATGAAGGCTTAATAAGATGCAATTAATGAGTTTAATAATGGTTAAAAGAGCTTTTGCTTATACAACATTTGGAAGCCTTAACTAAAAATCAGTTTGAACAATTATGGAAAATCAACACGAATCCCCTGAACAATTTATTATCCGGTTTAAGGGTCGTAGCCATCCTGTCCATGACACATCATTTCCTTCCAGTCCCAGAAGTTGACCCTGTTTATCTGGACGCAGCGTTTTCAGTGGGAGAAACGTTTCATCCAAGTGACTTCTTCGGTCTCAGCTGGTTTTCCTGGTCTTATGAACAGTACAGCTGCATAACAACCGAAATGACCATTGCTCAGCTTCATGACTGTTAATATTGCTGACCATTCATCACTGGGCACGAGTGCCATTCACGAAGAGTTGGGAAATGACTGTAATCACAGCATTGTAAGATGTAGCCCCCCCCCCCTTTCATAAATGGCCTGTCTGACTCCTCGCTCAAACCAAGCCAACGTTCCTCCCAATCCAGGATGTGCACATCCTCCTCGTTCAAAGAGCACCCACTGGTCTTTTCATTCGAGGTAAATAAAAATAAAAAATCTCTAAAATTAAATGAGGTAATTGCATGGAGTCACTTCGCAATAATTTGGCTTAAACAGAATAAATAAAACTTGCCGTAAAAAAACGTATCCCAAAATGTGCAGTTATGGAGAAATAACTACAGTAAAAACATATCAGGGATCTTGGCTGATGATTGGGTGTTGTGACATCAGTTTTGCACTGGCTAAAAGCCACAGTGGATCAGTGGTTAGCACTGCTGCCTCGCAGCAAGAAGGTCCTGGGTTAGAATCCACCTCGGCCGGGCCGTTCTGTGTGGAGTTTGCGTGTCCTCCCCGTGTTTGCGTGGGATTTCTCCGTTTTCCTCCCACAGTCCAAAGACAGGCAGGTACCGGGGTTAGGTTAACTGGTGATGAATTGCCCATAGGTGTGAATAGTTGCCTGTTCATAAATGAAAACTCACCGGAAACATTCCTGGGAATGGCATGGGAATTGCTCAAATGGTTTCTTTAACATTAGTATTAGTTTCCCAGTTGGAGCAAAGCTGGACTGTCACTACATTTACACACCGAGCTTCTCATGTGTAAGTTATTGTTTTATTTTGCCCTACTGAGTTTGACTTGCACTATTCCATATAACCACTTTGCTGTATTAAATACAACTTTTTTTCTTCTTTAACTTTATTGTATTTTAGCTTTTAACCCATTTAACTCTTTAATTTGATTTACTGTTTCTATTTGATTGGACTCCATGTCTTTCTATTTAGTTTTGTGCTGTATTTATTTTATGGAGCTGCTCTGCATTATTCCAGCTGTTTCGTTGTAAGGTGTGTTGAATGTGTGTTGAATTTCCCAACTTCTGGAATAAATAAATGACATCCGATCTTATTCTATCACTGGCTGGACGCGCACAAGCGAGTAAAGGACCTGAGCTGAAACAAACTGAACATTTTTCTGTCTTCGTTTCCTGATCCGAGCAGTAGTGTAAGGCTCTGAGGGTAACCGTCAGTATGGAGGTCTAAACTGTGCTTGAAACTAAAGGCTTGCGCCCCAGCGTGGCTCCTGCGTCCCCGCGTATGCCGTTAGAAACCCTGCTACCTTTCATGAATGAAAACTCACCGGTAACATTCCTACCGCTCGCTCCGCCGCTGCTTCCGTCCCGTTAGAAAAACAACTTTCTCCTCCTTATTTTCCTCTTCTCTCTCCCCTCTGCGGGTGCTCTTTCTACCCTTTACCTCTGCGTCGAGGCACTTTTCCATAAATCCAAACCCTCTTCCTTTTCCTTTTTTTTTGTCTCCCTCTCTCTGCCAGATATCCAGATGGTTGGGAAACCTAAAACTCCAGCTTCTCATTACTTTCCTCTTCAGTCCCTCCCTCTTCCTTCCTCCCTCTCTCTCTCTCTCTGAGGAAATGCAGCTGGATGTTTTTATAAACTGGAATCACCCTTAAAATCTCACTAATTGCATCCTTTGATCAGCTGTGGGCGGTCGTCCGGTTTGGTCTGCGGGGTGAACTGGGTCACCGTGCTGATCATCCCTCCCGTCTGACCCCTGCTGTCTCCCTCCTCCTCCTTCAGTAGTCCTGTAGTAATAATCGGTGGATGAACAATCGCCAGTTTAATGCTCGATATAATTTTCTGGGACGTGTTAATCGTTATTTTTGAGTTGGAGCGCCCTCTTTCGGCCTAGACAGCAACATTCAGAGCGTGTTATTCATGCAAAGTCATTCATATTTAATATTTCCATAAAATATACAGAACTGAAGGAAATATTCGGGTACTTGCATAAAAATACTCACGCCACACTGTAAAGTACTCCATTATTGTGACGCACAGGAAGTGCTTTGCTGTTATATTTGGTTTAGCTGAGGTTTAAATATTTTATAATCATTGAAAATAAAACTGAGTTGAACTTAAAATTCTTCTAAAGGCCAGTGTCACCATTATAGACGTCATGGTAATGATTGTTGGGGTAATTATTACCATAAAATAACTTCAATCTGAGCAGTCACCAGAACTTAAAGAAGTACCAGTCAGATCTGATCTAAGAAATTCTTTGCATCAAAATAAACCTCATCTCTCTTTTGATAATGCCTTTGCTCCATTTGTCATAAAAAAGATTCACTCCTTCATCTTTACCCCACAAACTGTCAATTAAATGCAGAGGAGAAAAAAACAAACTTCAAAGCGGCCTGAAATGGAAACATAGACGTAAGTCTGTGGATGTGACGTTAGCACAGAAAGTGAGGAAATATGTGTTCGGTTAATTATTTCTCTGTTATAATAACACTTCTTGGCAGTTGGAAAGCCTGTTTATTTTATTGGAGCCACATCTGTAGGGAGCACGCATCTGTGGGCTGAGCAGCAGAGTGGAGTGTGGGTCGTTCCCGTGGAAAATTTGCCAAATCTTCCTTTTTTTGGATACTACAGCATGCAGCGTATTTCTCCATTGGAGTGCAGAAATATGTCAGAAGACTAAAATTTAAGTTAATCCAATTTTCAACCATCCGAAGAACTTTTGGCTCCGTTTGTTCTTCTGTTCTTGAGGCTGATGAATAATTTGTGTTTGCTCTTATCTTCATAGACCGTTGTTTAGATGTTGTGAGAAGGGTTATGTATTTATTTTTTAATCATGGAAAGGATCCTGTGATCGTCCCCTACCACCATCTTCCGTGGACATCCAGGCACTTTTAATTTGTAATTGTTATTTTAAATCACTGAATGTCCCAGCCTGCTGACTGGGGCACTGCTGCTGCTGCAGCCTGAGGACGGCCTGTTTCACATTTCTCCTTTGACCCCATCTCACCGGTTCAGCATCCAAATACGATACACAACACCTGGAATAAAAGTCAGACTGTTTACTTGATGAAACAATGGACGAAATCGTGTGAACAGCACAGAACTACAGGCCTAACCTAAAAAAACGTTTTGGTAAACAGCTTAAAAATAATGTCAGTAAATACACGGGACCAACAGGATACTTTTCGATAACAGCAGAACTGTTCGGCAAGATCATTTTTTCCGTGTTTATTTTTCCGAGGCCTGTAAAATCAAATGGGAAGAAGGCAAAATGATGAAATGGGACACAGAGGACTCACACAGGGTTTATGTAGCTTACACTGAGCTTAGAGATGCTCAGCTGTCATAAACTCAGCAGATTATCGCAGAGCTGTCCTCTGCTGCCGAGGATGGTTTGTGTGTGTTTTGATGTCCTCGGTGAGGCGTGTCGCTCGCTCTGAAGTCATAATGGTTTGCTGGGACGCTTACTCTGACACGCTGCAGGCTTTCATCAGGTAAAACCTGTGATCACTGTGATTTGCTCAATCACGAGAACAAAAACTCGCCTGAAACGCATTTAAAGATTCATAAAGTGCAGCTCTTTTTTTTGTTTTTTTTTTAACCTTAGTGGAAATTAATTATGAGGTGCAGAACGTGGGAGGACATTACCACCACCTGGTGACCACCGCAGAGACCAACACCGTGGCTGAACTCTGTGCATTTAGGCACGCAGACATGATCGGGATGATCGGCTGAAGTTAAAACTGAGCAGCGGAATGGAGGAAAACGGTGATTTAACTGTGGTGTGGTTGTTGGTGTCAAACTGGCTGGTGTGAATATTCTAGAAACTGATCTGCTGGGATTTTTCTCCACAAGGGTTTAGAGAAGACGGTCAAAAAAAGAGAAAACATCCAGCGAGCAGCAACTCTGTGAGAAAATGCCTTGTTGAAGCAAGAGGTCAGAGGAGAATGACCCGACTGCTTCAAGCTGAAAGAAAGACAACAGTAACTCAAATAACCGCCTGGTACATCCAAGTATGCAGAACAGCATCTTTGAACTCAGTTTATGAAACCTTGAAGCAGATGAGCAGCAGCAGCTGCAGCAGCAGACCACACTGGGTGCCACTCCTGCCAGCTAATGGGAAACTGAGGCTACATTTCTCACGGGATCACCAAAACTGGACGATCAGAAAAACATTGCCTGGTCTGATGAATCCCGATTTCTGCTGCACCATTTGGAAGTTGGCACAAACAACATGAGAACGTGGATCCATCCTGTCTTGCATCAACAGTTGAGGGTGCTGCTGGTAGTGTAATGGCACACTTTGGCCCCCTTAGTAACAACTGAGCACCATTTAAACCCCACAGACCGCCTGAGTATCGACCGTGTCCATCCCTTTATGACCACGGTGTGATGGCTACTTCCAGCAGGGTAACACACTACATAACAAAACCCAAATCATCTCAAACTGGACAATGAGCTCACTGAACTCAAACTGGCCTCCAGTCACCAGATCTCAGTCTAATAGAGCACCCTTGGAACATGAAGAGTTAAAGCACTGAGGCTGAAGTACTGATCCAACCAGCTACTAGTAAGGTGTACCCAATAAAGTGGTCAGTGAATGTGTATATAGTCAGGTCCCGTTCATGACTGGTGGATGTGCATCCGTCAGCTGCTGCTCTTTGGTTCAAGGTCAGGTTTTCTGTAGGTCAGTCAATGAAACCAATCAAGTTTCAGTGACGCGCGGGCTCCACGTGACGCCGCGATTCCACTCAGACGAGCATCAGCAGCCAGAGGCAGTTCACTGAACTCAGGCGTGTGCAAAAGTCTGATCACTGAAGTGCTGGAGAGGAACACCGGCAAAATTATTAATACCTTTAAAAAATAAAAATAAAAAAACACAGGCTTTTTTTCGGCATATATTTTTTTGAAGGGGCTTAATTTAATCAAGCTTAAATTTATTTGGGCTAAAAATTGTGTCTAAGATGAGCAGGAACACAAAACCGCCCCTGCACCATGTGGTCTCACTGGAGTTGCCTTTGTGTGGCATTTTGTCATTTTTATACCAAAGAAAATTAAAGCTTGCTTTTAAAAACTATTTTTATAACTCACAATAACACAGACCACTCAGATTGTCTTTTTTTTGGCATTAAAAACCATACAAAAACCAATGGTTACGATTACTAAACACTTTAATTTTCCAAGACTAATAGACCCCCCCCCCATGAGACAGACATTTCACAAAGAAACGATAAATAAATAACAGGTACAAACAGATACAGGGTACAGGAAGGAAAAATATTCTATAAGAAAATAACGTCACAAAGACCGGGAACATCTTACAAACACTGACCGGAAAACTAAGCGGAGCCACGGATTGATGAGAACTATGGCCACTGAGGTTGCGGCGGCAGCCATTGTGGCTCTACAGTGCTGTTATTACACGGTTGTTGCAAGAGGAACACACAAAGTATCTGAGAGATTATCCTATTGATCGGAGATTATAAGAACTTTGTTGCTACCTTCCTTCCTAATGTGCAACAGTGCACATGACTGCGTCTGAACGGACTCAGCAGTGGACTGTCACCATGCAGATTATCCACGCTTTAGGGTCAGCGGGCGGACTGATACCCCGTACTATTTACTGGCTCTCAATGATGAAGTTGGAAGTACAGCAGTGAGGATGTTTGGATGATTTTGTGTTCTGAATGCTTATCATTTGCTTGGATAATCTACCAAAGCCTTTGTGTTCCTTTATTAATACATTCACCAACTGCTCTTCGACATGCTAGTCCCCTTCCATGGAGGTCAGCGCCAAATATTTATAGCCAACACAAGTTTGTTCTAGAGAAGCTTATGACTGATCTGGGACATATACGAGGAAAGTAGATCACCTCACAATTGCGTCACACTGAGAACACGTTCCTTCATGTTATATCTTAAATACTCATGCTTTCTGGCTGAATTCTTCTGTCATTCTGGCTGCAGGACATTGATTTGATCAGTGAGGACAGACTCATGAATAAATCACTCAGTCACTATGTGGATTGATGTGCAATTAACCAACAAGCCTCTATTTATTCAGCACTTAGCTTAGAGCAAATATCAAGACAGTCAAACATACTGCCATCTGCATTATTCATCATATCCTATTTTTTTTTTCTTTACGTTACAGAAAAGCTTTCAAATCTGTGTTTAAGTGTTTGTGGGGGTTTTGCTACATGTTCGGGAGAGGTTACAAACCAAGGAGCAGAAATAAAAACTTTTAAAACCTCCGCTTTCCCTTCGCAGAGATTCCTACTGTATGCAGCAGCTTTGCCCGTTGGCGTCTTTGGAGCGCAGACACAGTTTCGGCTTGTAGTTCTCCAGGTAGAGCAGCTGCTTGGCGTTCAATGCTCCGCGACGCTTCCTGACCAAACGAAGGAGACGTGAGGCTCAATTTCCGGGAACGGGATGCAAGAAAAGATGGGAGTGGCAGAAACAAAGCTTAGTACTCACTGCCTTATTAAGTGCACCGCGTCTTCATATTCCATCCCGCATTCAATTAGAGCCAGGGCCACCAACACGGGAGCTCTGAGGACAAACGACAAGGAGGCTTACTGTACCTCACAGCTCTGCTCTACCTGACCTCACAAAGAAACCCTCGTCATCAAGTTAAGACCGCTCTGAGGGAGGTGTGGCTGCTAGAACACAGTGCATTTATAGTGATTTTTTTTCCCCCTAATTTCAAAGCTCTCCCTCTCTGAGAACTCAACTCACTAACTTATAAAGTGCATTTTTAAATCTTGTTGAGGTAAAAGTCTTCTTGAGACTGCAGTGACCTGGCCATGAGGGCAGCCATAAGTTTAATTCATCCTTCTGCACAGAGAGCCTCCGATGTGACCTTCACAAGTGGACAATGATGTTGCCGGCATTTACACTTTTGCTCAGTCTGCATACACTTCTCTGACTAAACAGTAGCTGCGACTTCTTTGAATTGTTCCGTAGTCTTCCATTCAAACACACAACGTGTAGTTACATTTGTACGGAGGTGTACAACAGCACGAGTGACAGCCTGAAGCTTAAAAAAACACTTGGTCCACGTGTACAAGTCAGCCAATCACAATAAGGCTTAAATCAGGACTCTCACATTATCCGATTTTCACTACATGATAATTGTGCCCAAAATAATTCCCCATATTTACACTAGTGCAGTAACTACAGAAAATTTAGAAGAAAATAATACTATCAAACATGCTCTTACCCCCTAACAGTCGTTTTGACTGTCGCGTTTTCTCTGTCATTATTGTAGGGTCGTTATCTAACGACATAAAGCGCTTGAGGCGACTGATTGTTGCGATTTGGTGCTATACAAATAAAATAAATTGAATTTTAGCAGCTGGGACATTATTGTAGTCATCAATAAAGTGCGTTGTGATAAGCTGCGGCTGCACAATGAGTGTGTAATCCTGTTTACACAGGCTGGTTTCTGCTTAACGAGAAAGACCAAACCTTGCAGGTAAAGCAGCTGAAACCACCTGCCGCACGCTGTGCGACACGCATCAAATTACTGCGGCTTCGTACTGACCGTCCCAGTCCTGCGACACAGTGCACAGCCACACAGGAGCCGGGCTCGTCTCGAAACTTCGTCTGCAGAAGGCTCAGCCAATCGTCGACCACCTGGTCTGGTGGGGCGGAGCCATCATCAAACGGCCAATCCTGAAAAGAACGGAGGATTAATTTGAGCTCATATTTATTTATGTTTATGAAATCAGCAGGTGTGTGTTAAAGGTGGACATACTGATTTTCTTGTGTTTTAAAGGCCCAGCTACAGGCGAACATCAGAAACTAGCTTAGGCTATAACCGCGGTGGTGTGTGTGTGTGTGGTTGTGTAACAAGTCCAAGTGTGTAAAGCAAAACTAAACAAAGCTGATAACTTCTGGGTTTGAAAACACTAAGATAGAAGAGCATTAAACCTGGATTCTTCCTTATGGCCAGGAGGGGGCGATAGATGTGGAGACCTCAGAAAAAACTTAAGGCTGCTAGCTTGCCATCATACTGAGCTGAACATCAGACCGATTTAGTAAACTCTGGTAATTTTTTATAGCCGATGAGCGTACACAGCGTTAGGTCACCACCTGCTTGTCACGTCCAGCAGCTACGTCCTGCTTTGAGACCGTTCACGGTTTGCATGACCGTCAGGATATCTTTGAATACTGGTCTAGTTCTGTTAGCCACGTTTCACTGGAAAACATCACAATGTAGTGATGAGGAGTGGAATAATATTACTATATTATCTACTCGCCAATACCCGTGAAAAATGATGAAAAGCTGTCGGCGAGTCGGTCAACGAACTCATAGCAGAAAACATTTTTACGATTAAAAACATCTACTGGGATGCGCTCTGGCCCAGCCGCAATCTGGACTGGACACGTGGAAGAAAATGGATGGATGGAAAATATCACAACAGCTCATTTAACGGTTAATGTTCTTTGTAACTCAAACCACTCGTCGTCTTTCAGCTCATTCATCCTTCGACCGTCCTGCAGATCGAGTTCTGGCTCCTCACTTTGTGGGCGCGGCTCACCGTAACTCGATCGTGCCGCTCAATCGTTTGATTTGGCTTCTGCATTTTTCTTGGACTTCTGTTCTGTAAGCTAGCGTAATCCTTCGATGACTCAAACTGTGAGTCTCTCTTCACAGATTGTCCTCGTCAATATTCACGGCTGCTAAGTACTGTGTGTTATACATCACTTACCAGAACTTGTATGCCTTCTTGTTCCACCGGTGTCTTATCATACGTAGCAGTGCACACTCTCACCAGGGTGTTTACTCCGTATGCTTTCAGATCCTACATAAAATCACACATTTTAACACAACACACCGTTTCTGTGTCTTCTAAAAAAAAAAAAGAAAAAAAAGAAAATGCTGAGATTTTAAACGTGCGTTACCTCTATAAACCTTCCCAGTTGTGCATTAGTGGGATTGTGCGTGATGAGGAACCTCAGACAGTCATAGGAGATCTCCACTGGAGCCGGCCGGTTCATTTTTATACCCAGAGAGGCTTATTAATAAGAAATAAAGGTCTGAAAATCACTGTGCTTCAATGAGTGGAGTAACAGAGTCCTCGAGGAAAACCCTTCTGACCGTTAAAAAAAAAAAACACTTTAAGAAAATTTGTGTCAATTTTACTAAATTATCAATATTTTACGGGGGGGGGATCTGACAAAAATACAAAATATTTGGTAAATAAAAAAGAAGAAAAAATGCCTTGGCAACAAAGGGAAAAATAAAGTTGGCTTGGCTAATGGCAAGAGTTAAACTCGAGCAGACCGAAGAGGCAAAGTCTGAAAAAGGTCTCTCCTTCCTTTCTTTCAATTCAATCAGCCCATTCAGAGGAGACTCGTACAAATCAGAGCGGAGGAGGAGGAGGAGGAGGAGAGGAAAAGCCGGAAAGAAGAAGAGCAGAGAGGAAACTCCGGGGCTGAAGCCAACACTTCCCCCTCTCTCGGAGACAGCTCACAGACTGCAGGGTGGCTCTTCTTCATAAGGGTTGAACGGGCTGGCAGCAGGGACCTGCGAGGACACGAAGGGTCGGTCATTTTAGACCACTTTATCCCTACAACACCAACATGAGTCATGTGACACCACCCTTCCTACGTGGGTGAAAATCACCTGCTAAGCAAACTTTTCTCTGAGTTTTGTTTTTAAATATTTTAAATGTTGTTAAATATTTATTATTAAATATTTGAAATGCATATTTTAAACGTGATTCTAGTCTGAGTAAGACTTGACAGTTTTTACGTTATCACCTGATCGTGTTGATTTCTTCTTGTTCACTGTGATTTACACAAAGGTGAAATGGATACCTTTTGGTTTTTTCAGTAAGGTCCCGTTTATTAGTCTATTCGTGGGTTTTTCAGGCCAACAGAGACATTAATCTTAGTGGTGAGAACCACGGTGGAGGGACTGCACTAGTTTGGACTGAGGAGCGCTTTAATCCCAAACATGTTACTGGTTTCTGTGGCCTGAATACTGCACTGATGGAATGCATCCATTTTATTTACTGAGGGAATCTGTGAGTGCTGGTGCGGTCTGGATCCAGTCTGAATCGCACTGTCTGGATTCCTCCATCAGCTGATGAAGAAGTCGCCTGAATGACCGTGGGAACAGCGGTGGATCATTATCTAGACTGACCTCGGCACCTCTTACTGGACACACAGCTGAACCCTTTCTCTAAGATTCGTTTCAGCGTCGCTGCCATACAGATACAAAAAAATAATCTTTACCACCTCATACCTGAATTCATTTAAACTCCTTATTGTATCATATTCAGATTTTGATTTATTAACTTATTTAGTGTTTCCTCTTTAATTGAGATCCTTATTTATTGTCATTTTCTATCTTTGGGAGCTGTTTTATTCTGTGATAATTATGTATTTTTATCGAGCCAAGTTGTTTTTGATGTTTTGTTATTCAGACATCGAGTTTCACAGTTTTCCTGACAGGAAGAGGGATGGAGCTCACGTTTGTGCCAGGGTGGGACTTCACTGCTGTGCCATGAAAAACGTGGCTGTGTGGAGCGCTCACTTTAGAAGTATAAAATTTGTAGCGATATGATTGAGCTTTCTGGTTTGGAAAAATTTGCACCCTGTGAATCATGATTGGTAGTTTCCCCTCTGTAAACACAGTCACAGTCTGGACAGAATCTTTTAATCCTAAACTCATCTTATAGTTCATTGTTAGTTGTAAAAAGATAAAAATGGAGCCATAGCTGTCAGGTAAAGCGTTTCATGGAGAATCAAACTTCACAGGAAGCTCCTCAGAAAACCTAAACCAATAATTGAGAGCTGCAGTGGTCTGAAGTTGAACTGTTGGAGCCTCTGTTAAGAAATCAAATAGACCTTTTCTTCAAATTGTGTCTCTGAATGAAGGCGCTGGCTGCCTTCAGGCTCACTCACCTGTGTGCGTGAATGGCAGTGATTGTGCCTAGCTGATGTCTCCTTTTCACTTGTCCACAATAAGCAGCAGGTGCTGGGCTTGGCAAAACTCCCCTCCAAGCCTCGCAAACGCCATACATGAGCAGCCTGAGAGAGAGAGAGGAAGACAGGGATGAAGTCACAAACCCAGAAGCCCCCCCCATAGCCACATACTAGCTTATAAAAATGAACACTCATACAAGAATGAGCTGATATATGGATGCACCCCCACTAAAACCCAGCAAAAACACCAGACAGAAGAGTAACTGAAATAAGTTAGTGCAGTAACACAAAGACAGAAACAGAACACAAAAGCCCCGACCCCGGGATCAATCAGAGCTTCTATTAGGAAATGAAATGAGTTCAAGTGTAGCATACCCTTGGCTACATTTTGCACTTTTTAAAAGAAGTCTAAAACTAAAGCACTTTTGGGAGTGTTCCTTCTATCTCATAAGAAAGAAAATTTAGCTCTTTAACTCTTGTAGATGAGTCATTATGTTACTTATGATATTTTTATTCTCAGAGTCTAAATTTCTGTGCAGTTCTGTTCAATTCAATTTTATTTTTATAGAGCCAAATCATAACAGTTACCTCAAGGCACTTTATATCACAATGTCAAAAAAAATAAATAAATTCAACATTGCTGTCTTGTGGGCAGGCTCAGACCACACAAGAGCTACATATGCAACAACCTGAGCCTGCAGCCCTGCTCTGACTCTTCATGCTATATTATCATAAGGACAGGAGTTTGCATATGCATAGTCAGCTTCCACATACTTCAATATATATGTACAGAGGGAGACTGCTACACCGCCTTTCGGCTTTTTCATTTGCTACCAGCCAATATAACACACAGCACGTTCAGGTGGGCTAAAAAGCAGCCAGCATCATGGCAGCTTTTACATGAAGGCGACCAATGCCTGACCCGTGGGATCTTCATCACAGGAAGGAAGAGAATTGTTTTTAACTTTTCGCAATAGGATACAGCGAGGAAGGCTTTCAGCTTTTTTTAAAATGCCATTATCAACATCTCTGTCTGAAGGATACGCACACGGACTTGATCTTCAATTAAAGCAAGCCCAGCTGCTTCTACGGCTGCACACAAACCGACTAGGCTGTCATATCATAGCTTACCTGTTATTAATTTTTAATGTCTCCATCTCTCTTTAGAGTCTGAGTGTAGAAGGACTGTCCTAAATTGCAGTGCACACGTGACATATGAAATACTCACTGCTGTACCGTCTTGGTGTGACTTGCCTCCCTGACCCCCAGATCTCATAGCACATTACTGAGAAAGTCTGTGTTACTCTTATAGGGCACAACAGAAAACATTATAACCATTAAACAGATGCAAGTGCTTTTAATATCAGTCTAATTAAGTTGTTTATTATTTATACTTATGCCACAGACCTCGTACAAAAACACTGACGTCAGAGATGCCAGCACTTGAACAGAGTAGTCAAACAGTTTTACAAGCTGGATGCGCTAATCTCCGGTCTTTGCCTCACCCGAGCTGCCCACATAATATTTTTTAGCCAGGCCTAAACTTATCCCTAGACTTATTTATTTATTTATTTTTGGTATTTGGTCACCGAGTCCACGGCGAGTATAGCCGCAACCGAGCTGCAGCGAAACGTGGTGAGATACTCACCGTGATGAGAGCTGAGGAGATGGTTCATTGAGCGGACACAGGAAAATGTGACGGCTCCGGGATGTAGACACACCATTGATGATGATGCTGCTGCTGTTTTTCTGGGTCCTGGCTGTCTAACGGCCCGTTAGCTTAGTGCTAACCTGCAGCGGAGAAGAAGAAAACACGTCGATATTTATCGATGACTTCAGCCGCTGCGTTTGCAACTCAGCTTACATGCTGATATTCCAACAACGACACCTAATGTAATTTTAAAACTGCTAGAAGTCCAATAGTTAACTAAGCTAATCACTTAAATACATGTGCGGCAAGATCCATATTTAAAACGAACCTTCTCGGCTGCTACCCTTAAATTACCGAGCAAGCCAGCTAGCTAGATCATTTTTAAAGGCACACATACAATTTAAAAACAAAATGTTAGCACGTGGTTTACAAACGGTCTTACTGGACTACACAAGAACACCTTCTGTCATTACAAGCTCCGCAAGCCAGGTCAGGTAAAATCAGGTCAATAAGCAAAAGCAGGCTAACACTGCCGGACTAAAGCGCTCACCGGCTTCCAATAACAGCCAGTACAGTGACCTTGTTAACACACGAAGCATTAGCTGCACAGCAGTGACGGTTATAGGATCGATACTCAACAGACCTGATTAACAAAAGCACTTACACAACGAAGCAGTTTCACGAAATATCCAGAAGCTTCTAATAGCGGACGAGAGTCTGCGAGGGAGACATGTCGAACAAACACGCCAAGTTAGCAACGACAGACATCACGGCTTCCGGTCAGCACCTTTACAAAATAAAACTGATGAATACGCACGTCGAGCTCTTCCGGTTTTAGTTAAGAAGTGTCTACTTTGCAAGCTTAAAGGGAGATAGCTCACATTATATTTTATTAACAATTAAATAACTATAATGAATGCACATTTTAACCTTCACACTATGAATGTTTTAAACAGCATAACTTCCCATCATTTTTAAGCCCTCACTACTTCTTAAGTAAAGAAGATATCCACATGAACATTTCAAGGATGAAAAACACATTTTGGCTTGATTAAAAACGTCAACAACTTAATTTTACACCCAACTCAAAACTTCATCAGACGATTTTCAGCTTGGTTTGTTCAACATAGAAAAAAGCTGCAGGGTTTGCGGGTTCCTGGGATCATTGTGTGTAATCTAATTATAGAAGCAGGCAAACTGACAGAAAGAGAACTCTATCACTGAAATATGTTTATCTTAGAAGATTATTTTGAGGCAGATGGAATCAACACTTGGAGATGAGACTGGAATAAAAAATGTAGGCAAAAAGGTGATCTTTCATATACTGTAATGTGCTTTAACCAGCCACCTATGGTGACATGAACTTTAGAGGTTTACCAAAAATGCACTTATTATCCTCCTACACAAAATAAAGCAGAAGGATATTATGGTCACACTGTCTGTCTGTCCCTCCAGGCGTCTATCTGAGAGGTTTTATCTTTCCGGTCTATACACTCCAAAAACCACAAGGACTTGAGCCATGAAATTTGGCATGTGTGTTCTTTACCCTTCAAAGTTCATATTCCTGGATGTTTAGCACCCTTTGTACACTTTGGCTGTATTTACCTGAAGTGGAGAGTAAACAACATGAAGGATTTCAGGCTACTAATACTATGATCATATACGCTAATGATATGCAGCCTCTTTCTCATGCCTGATTGGCTTAGCCTAATCATGTGATCATATTGTGCTGATTGGCTATACCTACTTGACCATTATTGACTGAAATGGAGAAAGTGGGGATTCCCCATATCTAGCAGCTGACCTAAGCACTGAACCACTGGCAGTAGCTGATAGTGAGTAACTGAGGAAGCCCAAATTTCTCTGTAAACAGTCAGTCTGTTTATAGGAGCATCTGATCTAGGCCTTATTGATTAGCCTGTGACGCCAACTTCTGATTGGCTGAGCATCGTCTACCGTGTTGGCCAGGGATGACTCATTGCCATAAATACTCCAAACTATGACTCACCATTGAGCAATATTAAAGCCATACCTACTGCTCAGCAATATTGCTCAAATGTAAACAACATGGCTGCCTTATTATTATAGTGATGTTATACATAATGCCTTGATATCAGCAGATTATGTAGTATGGGCGCATTATGTAGTAATATTCCTGTACACGAGTATAAGACAATGTAAATACCTTGTAAGTATACATTGTATCTGGCTTATTGTTGTAGATTATAGAAATAGAAAGACATTATGTAACACTGTGTAACACCGTTGGGCAAGCGTGCAGGATGTACCTTCTCTAATTTGTTTACCATGGAATTTTTTTGTGTCTGTTTTAAGATGTGGTCACCAAAAAGTATTTGTAGAAATGTGAAAGATAATCACAGCGTTTCAGTCTCTTACAGCATGCCTGATTTTTTTGAGCATTGTTAATGCTGAAAACATATTTTTGCTGGAATATGTACTATAGCTTTATTAAACTGGGAGTGACTAAAAGTGTTTACATAAAAGTTTAGGGCAAGGGCTCCAAAGTGCAAATATATAATAAGATAATCAGATGTCTGTTGAAGGGTTTTCTGTTATGAAATGGGGCTGTAATGTTATCCTGACTTCTACATTAATTTCATATTGTCATTAAAGGAGAAGGATATCCCCATCGGTGATGGGTCTTGTTGAAGTTTTCTCCGGTGAATGATCAGAAAACAGATCCGGGTACCAAACTGCTGTAAATCTGTTTGATCATCTGGTTGTCATGGGAGGATATTTGCATTACTTTCCAAAAGCCTTCCACATTCAGGGTGTGGCATTTTTCTCTCTTCCTTACTCTCTTCCTCCTTCCACACACACACAAACACACACACACCCACACGCCTTTTGGCTGGCATAGGTTGATGTTCTCTCCCCTTCTCACTGAAGAACCTGTGTCTGTTCCTTTACTTATTTATAAGGTAGTAGGTTACATGGGTTTGTAGGGAGTCTCTATGGTTGCTGTAAGCCGGCCACGCACAGCTTATGCTCATGTGTGTGTGTGTGTCTCATGACGTCGCAGCTGCTGAATCTGGTTTGGCAGGATTTCTGAGGAAAGAGTGAGCAGTCACAGGCAGTAGGAAAAAGGCGCTGAAAAGCTGGAACTAGCTTTTCCTTTCACTACATTCAACTTCACTGCCGCCTCACTCGTCTTCTCCTGCTAGTCTCGCCCTACTGGGTGTTTGAGTGACATTTCAGCACCGGGTAAGTGTCTTTCATGCTTTGCTTTTCATTAATTTTGCTCTCTCACAGTCAGGACTGAGCGGTAAACAAAGAGACTGCAGCCAGAAGTCTTAAAATTTCACACAAGCTGAGCTACAGCATGCTTTTTTTTTTCTTTTTAACATTAAAGCAAAAGAAGAATATAACTTGTTTATATGTCAGCAAATGGGGAAACCACCAGGAACCCATTTAGAATAATAACACACTGTGGGACTAAGGTTTCCTTTTGTTCTGACTAAGACAGAAAACATTTGAGTGTAAGATGTGAGGGAAACATGGTGCTTAGCTGTAGATTCATCAGATAGAGGCGTGAGACATAACAGCAAAAGTTTTCCATGCAGTCACTGGTGGTGCAGAAAGGTTCTGTTGCCTAAAGGTCCTCTTTTTATGCTTTGTCTTTTACATAACCATAACCAAATGTACGTCTGTGGCACAAAACATGGCTGCTGAACATCCTAAGATGGCTCTTTGATATTTCTGAACTTTCTTTTGTTACTTATCTATGCCACTAACATACCGCCATCGCTCAGCAGCTGCCTCACAATCCACAGTTATCTACCTGCCAGAGCTCCATCTTTAAATCTAGCTCTAAAATGTTGACTGCGCTCACATGAATTGTGCTTAAATACAACTGAAATCACATCAAAGCTGTTCTCATTCACATATTTTTCTGCTGCTGTTGTCTAGGAACAAACGAAGCTTCAGAAAGTAATTTTAAGCCATTTTACAACCTGCTGCTGTGCACTGCTAAGATCCTGATTTTACACCAGCCATTTGAGTTACAAGATTACTTTTCATATAAGTTAGAAGCATCAGTAATACTGTAATTTGGGCTGTATTTACATGTGAAATGATCTTTTGGAGAAAAGGTTACAAACAACAAAATGATTTTCAACAAATTTCTAAAGATAATGGATAATGGACAGCTGACTCAAGGCTAAGTAGCTGTTATTATACCACTGTTTTTGGAAACTGCAGTAGCTGCTCGGACAAGGTGACTGACAGTCAGTCAAACAATCATTCTACATCATTTAAGCCTATTGGATTGGCTGAGAAGTTCTTGTACTCGGCCCCACAACCTCAGAAACATGGTGACTAACCAGATACTTACTCTGGATGGCATTACTTTGGCCTGCAGTAACACTGTTAGAAATCTTGGAGTAATTTTTGACCGGATATGTCCTTCAGTGCACATATAAAACAAATGTGTAGGACCACTTTTTTGCATTTGTGCAAAAATTAGGAACATCCTTTCTCAGATGTTGAAAAACTAGTTCGTGCATCTGTTACTAAAAAAAAGCCTTCAGCTGATCCAAAATGCTGCAGCTAGAGTACTGACAGGGACTAGAAAGAGAGAGCATATTTCTCCCATATTGGCTTCTCTTCATTGGCTCCCTGTTGAATCTAGAGTAGAATTTAAATCCTTCTCCTCACATACAAGGTCTTGAATAATCAGGCCCCATCTTATCTCAAAGACCTCATCGTCCCATATCACCCCAATAGAGCACTTTGTTCTCAGACTGCTGGCTTACTTGTGGTTCCTAGGATACTTAAAAGTAGAATGGGAGGCAGAGCCGTCAGCTTTCAGGCCCCTCTTCTGTGGAACCAGCTCCCAGCTTGGATTCAGGAGACAGACACCCTCTCTATTTTTAAGATTAGGCTTAAAACTTTCCTTTTTGATCAAGCTTATAGTTAGGGCTGGATCAGGTGACCCTGAACCCTCCCTTAGTTATGCTGCTATAGGCCTAGGCTGCTGGGGGGGGGGGGTCCCATAATGCATTGAGAGTTTCTTCGTCATTCACCTCTTTTTACTGTCTGTGTACTATTATTAATCTCTGGCTCTCTTCCTCTGGCTCTGTCCCCTCAGCCCCAACCAGAGATGACTGCCCCTCCCTGAGCCTGGTTCTGCCGGAGGTTTCTTCCCATTAAAAGGGAGTTTTTCCTTCCCACTGTCACCAAGTGCTTGCTCATAGGGGGTCGTCTGATTGTTGGGTTTTCTCTGTATTATTGTAGGGTCTTTACCTTACAATATAAAGCACCTTGAGGTGACTGATGTTGTGATTTGGCGCTATATAAATCAAACTGAATTGAATGTTGTAGCTGTTTACTGTCATCAGGGGTAGTGTCACAAAGAAATGTGTGTGGGCCACTGTTACTTATGCTGTTGTTGGTCCTTCAGCCAACTGCTTAGAAGACAAAAGTTAAACAAATACTAAAGTGAAACATAGTTGTACTCCTGCATGCCCCCACGTGCCACTCCCATCTACCAATGGTTAAAAAGTAGGTTTTAAACATGTTGAAGTGGTAGTTTGATAAAAAAAAAAAGTTCCTTAAAGATTTTCATTGTAATCAGTAAAGAAACCCAAAGAAAATGTTTTATTTTGGTATACCTGGGTTTATGGTCTTGGCTGAGTCGCCTTTTTGCTGCTCTGTGTTTGTCAGAAAGGTCCACCATATTCCAAGATTACAATGTACTCTTCACTGTTGCTGCATTATCAACCTTTGTGCTGCTTGCTTAAAAATCTTTTTATCCTGTGCATGTTCCTGCAAAAAAAAAAAAAAAATTACAGTCTAATTTTTAAATAATATTTTATTTATATTAAAAATGGGAAATTCTTTAAATTAGATTTAATCGTAATTGTGATGGAAATGCTCACACTGTCGAGCAGAGGAGTTTAAAGCGTTAATACAGAAAAGCCCTCCACGCTGAGCCACTGCTGTTTTTCTAAAATCCAAATATTTTACTCTTTTCCAAACACTGACTGAGATTCCGCTGAAACCCCACAGCCCCGTGTGTGCGTTACAGAAACCATATGGATTTTATTTCTTCTTTTTTTCCCCACTGATGTAGTGGGAGGTGTGATCAGAAACTTTCTCGTTCTGTTACGATACTTTTGCCTCCTTTTCTCTCTGAAATGATACACTCCATTATCTTCCATTTAAGCTTCTTCTGCATATGTGAATATTTTCTAGCTTTTAAGCTCTACGTTTCCCCACACAGGTCCAGGTCTAAAGTGTGTCTGCAGCATCTAAAAAGCTAAACAGAAATGCAGCTTTGGAAACTCTGAGAGTTCAAAAAACTGTATTTTGACTGGGCACACTGCCAGGTATGCGGGGGCCATAACCTCAGGGAGAAGGTATATTTATACCAGGCTACATGTCATTAGGGTGCTTATGTATAAACCTCATTACATGCACACACATGGTAGCATTTGCACTGCGTTCATTCAGTAGCAGCAGACATGCAGACAGTGTGATACTGCCTAATAACACACACAGCAGCCGTGCACACATGGCATCCAGGATGGAGTATAGTGTTAAATAAAGACTCCACAGGCCGTAAAATCATGCAGATATGCAGCCGTACTGTGCTCAAATTGTATGTGAACATGGGTAGCTTCGTCTGATTCATGGCTCAAAATAAGTCATATGCACCTCATCCCAAGCCTTAGCTTCTCTGCCTTCAAAGTTTCAGTGCCAGAGCTGTGTGTCTGCGATGACCATACCGGGGATATCCACTGTTGCTGGCGTCATACAGAGCCAAGGAGAAAAAATGGAGCTTACAGCAAAAAGGCCTTAGTCCAGTCTCCTCAATCTAGCACAATCCAAACCTTTAGTTATTTCTGAGTGATGTTAATCTATGCTGCAATGAAGGAAGGAGAAAAATAAGCAGCATCATTATTTTGGGGAGCAGAGCGCAGCAGGTACTTCTACGCCTGCTGTTTATTTCACTTCCTTCCCTCCTCTTTTTTTGGATGCCGTAGCAGCTTTTGGCTCTTCCTTGTGGCTTCATTTTCCCACCTCCAGATGTTGCTGCTGTAAAAACATTTTTTTAACGCACAAATACAAACAAACAGTGTTGTTTGTTCATCAGCTGCTGCTGCCAGCTGACAAAGTTACCAATTTTCCACTGTGTGTGTAACAGGCCTTTATTTTATGTGGCCGGTGTACTGAAGCATGCAGCTTCATTAGTGAGGAGCCAGATAAGATTAATATGCCCGAATAACAGTTTATTCACCATTAAAGGGAGCCAGCAGGCTTTCAGTGCAGTCCACTGCTGTGCACGCATACATTCAAAATGCGTTTCTAAATGTTGACTCTCTCCTGCGACGCCGGTATGGATGAGCTCATGAGCCCTCATGTCTTTATGTAACCCACCTGAATGTGCATAACTGGGCAGGTCGCAGCTGATCCTCAACAACAACAAGCCGAAATCTGAGAATCTAAGGAAGGTAACTTGTATCTTTCTCTTCACAGGGGCTACACCTCTGAGGCCGGTGCAGCAGCAGCAGCAGCAGCAGCAGCAGGGATGAACTGGTCAGGTCTGGAGAATCTGCTGAGTGGAGTCAATAAGTACTCCACGGCATTCGGGCGGATTTGGCTGTCCATGGTGTTCGTGTTCCGCGTGCTGGTGTTCGTGGTGGCAGCGCAGAGGGTGTGGGGCGACGAGAGCAAAGACTTTGTGTGTAACACCCAACAGGTGAGGTCGGCACTAACGCCACCTTCAGATGTTACAGGGTGAAATTAAAGCCCCAGTAGAACTCTAATTACTTTAATACTAGTTTTACTGAGGGGGCAGCACGGTGACATGGTGGTTTGCCTCACAGCTAGAAGGTCTGGGTTCGAATCCACCTTGGCCCGGGCCTTTCTGTGTGGAGTTTGAATGCTGTCCCCGGGTTTGTGTGGGTTTCCTCCCACAGTCCAAAGACATGCAGACAGTGGGGTTAGGTTAATTGGTGATTCTAAATTTCCCATAGGTTTGAATGGGTGTCTGTCCCTCTGTGTTAGCCCTGCTACAGGCTGGTAACCTGTACAGGGTGTACCCTGCCTTTTGCCCTATTTCAGAGGTGGTGGCAGCCATGAAGCTTTAGTTCAAAGGGATCGGCTTTACAGTCCAACGCACAGAGAAATGAAAATGGGATGAGTTGAAAAGACACACAAAATGTCCCCAAAAGTTGTATTGTGTGTTGGTTAATGATACAGAAACTGTCTCAAGACACGAGCTTATGGTTTCAGATCTCCAAAGCTGAGCAGTGACAGGGCAGCTTTACCTCTGCCCTCTTTTTGCACTCGCTCTCACTTGGTTTGCATGCAGGCTTTAAGTCATTTGACTGTGTTGCTCTGCGTGTGATGTGCAACAGTCAAACAACGAGATGACGTCCAGAACAATTCAGATATCAACCCGGTCCAACCCGACATCTAACCCAGACGGATGTTGTGTCACGAGAACACCACTCATAGACACCACTCCCATTATGATAGAAATGCTTCATCGCTGGATGAAGGTGTCCATTAGAGATAGGATGAGGGGTGGTGATCCTTCACGCTGAGGGTGCAGGTGGACCCCCATCAAATGTTCTCTTTAATCTCTGTAATGCATTTCAAATGCATGCCTTAGACCTGCACTGGATGCTAATTCATTTATTCAGGCGATTCCTTTAATTGGTCCTGCACTCACCAAATGAAAGTGTGAGACTAAATTAGCGTTAAATGGGAAATTAAAAGCTTCCCAACACTATCGTGTGTAATATAGGGTGAACAGCATATTGGCTAATTTATAGGCTAACAGCATCATCTCCTCAAATAAATAAAAGGAAGCAGGAAGGAACCATTGCAAAAATACTTCATGCTGCACTAACCTGCTTCCTTTTTGAGAACAGGTCTTATGGAGAGGAAACTTTATATTCATCCACCGGGTTTCGAAGCTTCATTAGTTTTTAGTGTCATTTAGAGGCATTAACACCTTCACCATACCCCTCTCCTGATTTCTCATTCTGACAGCATAATGGTATTTTTGTTTTGTATTTATCATCATAAGACAGCTGCATTAGCTACACTATAAAAGAAAAATATTGCCACCTTCTTTTCTCCAAGTTTCTGGCGCGAATGCAACATCCTTTGCTAGTTCTGATTTTGTGCATCTGAGATGTGAGACAAGCGACTTCAGCGAGTTACAACTCCCACTTTGTTTCCCAGCCCGGCTGTACCAACGTCTGCTACGACCACATCTTCCCCATCTCCCACATCCGCCTGTGGGCTCTGCAGCTCATCTTCGTCACCTGCCCGTCTCTGATGGTGATGGCTCACGTTAAGTACCGTGAAGGAAAGGACAGCAAATACGTCAAGCAGCACCAGGGCTCTCACCTCTACGCCAACCCTGGCAAGAAGAGAGGGGGCCTGTGGTGGACATATCTGCTGAGTTTGACCTTCAAAGCCGGATTCGACTCAGCTTTTCTCTATATCCTGTATCGGATATATCACAGATATGACCTTCCCAGGTAATGCTGGAAACTCCCCATCAAAATCAACCAAAGGTGTTCTGAACTGATCAAACTTTTCTTTCAGGTTGTCCAAGTGTGAGCTGTTCCCGTGCCCCAACACCGTCGACTGCTTTATCAGTCGCCCAACGGAGAAGAAGATCTTCATGCTGTTCATGGTGGCGTCCAGCGCGGTGTGCATCCTCATGTGCGTCCTTGAAATGGTTTACCTCATTGTCAAGCGCATCATCAAAGTGTTAAAGATCCAACACGAGAAAGAGAGGCTCATGTTCGCTGAGCAACACGAGCTCACGGCCATTTCTCCATCCCAGCACAGGAGCAGGAGGGATCCGACGCTGACAGACAGCGAGCTGAGCTTGAACAAGAGGAAGGAGGCTAAGACTACGGTGCTCTAGCACCTGCAAATCTGTGACGATGGCAGGCCAGCAGGAAGGCAAGCTACCCCACAATGAAACTGATCAAAAAGGGGTGACTCCTGCGGATTATGATCCTCCAGCTGCATATGAAGCATTCATGACTCTCAGCTGGGTTACAGCTGCTGACCAGGAAACCCTGCTGAAGAAGAGTGGTCTCACATTACTGTGTGCCGTAGAGCTACGAGGACAAACATTCAGATTATTCTGTGTCTGCAACATAAATCAAATTTGATTTTGGGGCTATTGTTTAATGAATCTGCAGCAATACCGTATTTAATTAACTGTCCCACATCGTTAGACATGCTGCAGATTACACCACTTGCTGTCTTCATTTGCGGTGGCAGGATTATTAATTGTCAGACTGAGAAAAAAAAAATGCCCGCAGCGCTCCGTGCGCTCATATTTCTGATACTAATGGGACCAAAGTGTGGAGTTATTTATTAAGGTTTAACTCTTTCCTGCCTGAAAGCTGCTCAGAATATAGGTTTTCATGTTTCTACACAGAAAAAGATGACTGGAGTAGTGAAGCTCTACAGGCTGTTAGTTTGTAAATGCATGCTGGGCAGGGTTAACGAGGGTCATCTGTTTATTAAGCCACATAGTTATTGCAGTAAAACTGCAATCTTGACGAGGACCTAACCAGAGGTGGTTTGCAAGGCCCTTTCTTAGACAAGCGGCCCTTCTGTCAAGAGAGAGAGAGAGAGAGAAGAAAAAAGCACTTCTCTGAGATATCATTTTAAGTCCGTCCATCCAGATATCGTGCTAATGGAGTTCATGTTGTTTTCTGTACTTGCCCTTGAAAAACAAATCAGGTGATGCCTGGATGGCAGAAAATCCAATCTCATTGTACATTCTGTATAATGACAATAAAGTCATTCTATTCTATTCTATTCTATTCTATTCTATTCAAAACTCCATTTATTGATCTTTAGGCAAAAATGCAGGACAGATACCCCGAATTGTGTGCAGTGGCCACCTGGTGGACTGTGATGGTACTGCAGGTGGGCTGCAAGAATGAAGCTCACATCGTGCCTCATTTTATGACCTTTTTCTTGATCCTGAACTCATCTCGTATGTCCCACTAGTTGGAAAGAAGTCCAGCAGATCGGTTGCTGTCGGGTGCTGGAAGCAAAGCTTTAAAGTAAATTAGGAAATGCCCAGGAACACCTGGGAGACAGGTGATAGACACGGCCGTGAAGAGCGATGTATCAGTTACAGCTCCCCAAAACACAGTGAAGAACATGTGTAAACAGTGCCTGTGTGTCCTGTTACGATGAGTTATTGGCTTTTATAAATATACATTTAATTACAGCTATTAGGATTTTACTACTTAATATGAGTGGAGAGTGTGCACCTTAAGCTAGAGTGTTGGAGGGATTTTTATAGGACACGCTTTCTTTTATCTCTGGTTTAATCTTCACACTCACTTCTGCTTTGACTAAGAGTCAGCTGGAAGGCCGTGCTGTGGTCCAAGATCTTTTTTATAATTATAAACTACGGGCTATTGTTTGCATTACAGTGATATTTTTATCTGCTTGCAATTAAAAATAAAAATGATGAACTGTTTGTGCAGACTGTCTGTCTCTGCAGATACGAGGCCATGGTGTACATGTGCTGCAGCAAGTGCAGGTTTTATTTTTCATGTTTATCCATTACAATTCAGAGAACATCACAAATACACCACGGGGCTTTTTGTCACAGCAAAGAGTTTGATTTGTCATCTTCATCTGACTGAAACCGAAGCAAAACAGTCAAAATGTGGACTTTTAAGAGTTTAAATGTTACCACTAGATAGCAGCATTCTCATAATGAATCAAAAATAATATTTATGTGTACGTTTGTAAACTTTATGAGCATTTAAGTTAAAGATAAAGTAGATAATGCTTCACACATGCACCCGGAGCCATTTCAAGACGGCTGGACTCACTTCATTATTTCCCTATTACAGGACAATAGGTTTGTACCCCAGTATTTGGTGTTCAATGTGTACTTTGATCAAATTTTAATTATATATAAGGCAATGCTTTACAGGTTTTTACATCTGTATGATTCAAATAACCTGTCAGGATTTAGAAATACTTAAATTTACACCTATGTTTACTCCTCTTTAATGATGGCATGCCAAGGCAGGAAAAGTAATTTATTTATTTTTATTTTTGAGAGAGAGATTAATGACTTCACATTGTGCTAAGCCATCCCAGAGGCAAAACTGGACCCATCAGTGGGCCACTTTGGATCCTCGACCCACACCTTTGACACTCGTGGTGTACAGGAACAGGAATGTGGAAAGTTCACTGACATAAACCTTGTTGTGGTTTAAAAAAGAGAGCAAAGCAGGCGGATGTTTTTAATCAGAAAGGCCTCTTTGCGTCGTTGCAGTTCCGGGGGGGGTATTGATTATTGAGAGGGGATCTGTTGCGAACTATGATCATAACGATTAACACGGAATAATATTTTCAGGTGAGCCAGGTGTTCAAATACAAAACTACATCTCGACGAGGATGGGATTCGAACCCACGCGTGCAGAGCACAATGGATTAGCAGTCCATCGCCTTAACCACTCGGCCACCTCGTCTGAGCGACAGGCCGCGCGTCACTGAAGCGCAGTCTGAGCTGAAGCGCTCTTCACCGCGTTTCTGCAAAGCCTGCAGCGGGACGAAGCCCGGGAGTTAAAGCTACCTCAACCTAGCAGCCGTCACCGGGAAAAAAGGAGGTCCTCGGTTCGACACACGAGTGGGTGGGAATATGGCGAGAATCACCTCCGTGTCGATTAGGCGGTTTTCAGCGAGCTAACAGATTTAAATGTATGTCGGTGGGACTTCAGCCTCACTATCACAGCTCAAAATGTGACTGTTCATCAAACCAGCTGCGGGAAAACGAGGCGTGTTTATACCGCTAACCGGAAGGCAACAGGCGGCACATGCAGTACAAACGTCTGTCCACCAGATGGCGATAAAGACCACCATTTAACATGAGAAGGGCGATAAATAAAAAGCATCTAATGCCTGCATATCCCAGTATGTTGCGTCTTATTTAATTATGTAAGGATATATATTGCAGTTGTTCTGTGGTTGCTTTGCTGCACGTGACCAAAAAACTCATGACGTGATATGAGGTCATGCAGACCTCACAGTGAACTTATTTTACATGACGCTGCATGTTATTCTTCTGTTTCCACAATCTGCCGTCATGACTTGCATTCATACACCTCACATTTATTCATGTGGTTTCAATATTCCACTCAAGTCATGTGCTCTAATCCAGTGGTCATGTTATTCTGTTTATATGTGGTGTTATAACTAACCCAGATTGCAGGTTAAAGCAGCCAAACTTTCACAGTCTAGCGAATCACAACACAGAAGACAGACAGAGGGGATCGAACATTTATTTACCCTTATTGAAAAGTTACAATAAAACCATTAACATCTTCAAACGATAGCAAAATAAAGAGAACCAAAAATATTGGCCAAAACATATTTACAGAGACAGTTTGCAGATAAAAAGCTCACATTTTGTTTTTGTACACAATCCCAAACCCTGCGTCATAAATCCCGAAATGTGAACACTGCAACACTCAAGAAGCTCGAATGTGGTTTTAGCCAGAAAAAGAATCAAAATGCACGAACAAAGACATCTTTTCCCACTTCCCCTCCTCGATGTTCTCCTCTCTATACATGACAAAATACTTGAAATTTGGGGGTAAAACATAGGAATGTAGAATTCTAAAAGTTAATAAGATGATCTGAAAGGTTTGTGTGTCCGTATATCAGTCATTTCGAGTGAAGGAGATGGTCTGCCCCGCTCTGCCAACGGTGACAATTTTTAGATCCCAAAAAGATGAGAAAGAAAAATAAAATGTTATAGGGCTGCCACGCTGTTTTAAAGGATGCTTCTCCATGAATTGGGAAAATAAGTCAGTATTCCTGATTCGCCCCACATCCAATCCAATACCTTCGCTGCACGCCAGTCCCTGTGTGTACCATGAGGGGGCGACACCAGCCAACGCTTTCATCATGAGAGGGCCCGGTGAGTTTCCGTCTGTCGAAGAACTAATAAAAGGCAGTGAACTGGTGGTTGAATCAGCAAACGTGATATATCCTTTGTCTTCTTTTGTAGTTTTGTTTATAACTTTAAGAACGTGGCACAAGTCTCTCATATATATTTTTATATACTTTAATCTTGGAAAATCAGTTCAGGTGCCGTGCTGGAGTGCAGTCACTCTGCCTTGGCCTCGCCCTCGGAGGCTGCGGGTGTCGTGTCCTCGGCCGGGGCCTCCTCGGCTGGGGCGGCCTCTGTAGGTGGGGCCTCCTCCTCGGCCTTGGCCTCGCCCTCGGGCGCAGGAGCAGCCTCCGCGGCCTCACCCTCTTGGCCTCGGCGGCCGGCGTCTCCTCTTTGGTTTCCTTGGCCGCGTGGCCGTTCTCCTCGGGCTTGTCCTCGGTCGTGGGGGAGGTGGCCTCCTCCTTGCCCTCCTCGCTGCCCTTCTTGTTCTTCTTCAGCGAGATGCCCTTGAACTTGAAGGAGTTCTTCAGCGAGAACTTCTTCTTCTTCTTGCCCTCCTTGGCAGCCTCGCCCTCCGCTTTGGCGGGCTCGCCCTCGGCCGCAGGAGCGGGCTCGATGGCGTCCCCGGCGCTGGTCTCGCCCTCCTTGGCCGGCTCGGCCGTCCCGTTTCCATCTGCGGCCGCCAATTCCCCGTCGGGCTTGGCTGAAACGTCACCATTGGTTTTGACATGGCCGTTCTCCTGCAGGGACAAGGACTCGTTAGTCACGGATTAAAATAACCGAGGTGCAGAAATGGAGAATTATTTATACACAATGAGATGAGCACACTGTAAATGCATCCAGAGACATGTGACAGATTAGCATCAGCCCATTTATTTCAACAGTTAATCCATGTTATTACTGAGGAGAGCAGCTTGCCCCCTCTGGTGAAGGGGAGGAGGATTCAACAGCTGTCCGCGTTACTCTGAGCTGCCACACGAGGGCAGTAGCGCTGCATCAAAAACATCAACACCACCAGCAAGTTGGGGAACAAAGGAATCCCCGTGAAACCTGGTTGGTGCTCTCATCCAAGAGCTGCAGCCTACATCTACAAGCCAGAGCGCAGAAAAAGCGAGAAACAACCCGTCTACCCCACTCATGACAAGGAGGAGTGAGTGCTTTTAAATTCTCGAAGTGGGTCACATGAGTTCACCTGGGCGTCACTCTCATCACGCATATCCTGATCAATTAATTCTCCCATCAATCACACGCCAGCAATAGAAACGCGCAATTCACTTCTGTAATATTTAAATTGGTTCAACTGCACGCGGAAAGCCCGCTTCAGTGTGTGTGTGTGTGGTGACGGGGGGGTTTAACATTCGGGGGAAATGGGGTCAGAACTGGCGCCTGTGCGCGCTTTGTTTGCAACCCCGCAAAATGCGCCTCCAGCAGCGCGCATTTGCATCCTTTGCACCGCTCGCCTCGCATCTTTTGTTCGACGCTCGGAGCGACGATCCGCCCGACGGCGACCAACTCATGACAGAAAACACGGCCAACACTCACACCCGGACCCGAGTCTGATATTTCTGCGTGAAAGTTGCGGGGAAATTGTCCCCGTGTGAGCAGCAGACGTTATTAACAAAGGCAGGCAGGCATCAGCGCTCTGCTCGACGGCTGCTCTGCTGGAGGTCTCCTGACCCCCCCCTTTAAAGATACATTCAGTTTGAATTGGTGCCCTGATCGCTCTGTAAGGACCCCGACATGAAGGAGCAACAGCTACCCTCCCACCGCTGCCCCGCCGTGGCACCCATGCTGCCAGTGGGCGTTGGGTGCCATGTGGCTCCCCGCTGACACTCGGGCGCACCGGGGCCCGCTTTACTCACCTGGCCGTTGGCTTTTGCAGCAGCAGGGTCGGCGGCGGCTTTACCCTCAACAGCCACTCCACCCTTGGACAACTGGGCTCCCATTTTTTTTCCTTTCCTTTAAGAACAAAAAAATAAAATCGAAAAAGAAAACCCTCAATGAGTTTTTTTTTGAGATTTAAAAATCCAGCTCTGGGATAGGCGAGAGCTTTCCCTAAAAGAAAAGAGGCGCAAATCCGATCCTATCTCCTTCTCCCTTACAAAGGTTTGGCGATGAGAAGACCCCCTTTAGCGCGTGTGAACCCCACGGAGGCTGAGCTCAAATTAAAGGATGGCAGGGAGACGGCTGTGAGTATTTCAACCGCGCCTCAAAAATCGAGCCAGAGGCTCCTCCCCTGGGCGTGGCGACCGGGCTTTGTCCAATCTGCAGCGGGGGGGGGGGGGAGATGGGCCTCCTCCTCCGGTCTGACACTGCGACGGTCCGCCGCTCAGCTGGAGGATCAGCGGGACTTTTTCCAGCTGCTTCAGATGTCTGCAAAATTTTGAACAAATTAGAAACTTTCTTCACTTTATTCTCCTCGGTGAATCACATGTCGTGGAGATGTGAGTTCATCTGTTCTGAAACATGAAACATTAGCCTATAACTGTGTTTCAAAATGAGGACCTGGACAGGTCTGAGCAGAGAAGTCAATTAAAGGTAATGGACAAGCAGGAGAAATATAGTGCTAATAAAAGTCATCGATATGTGACCCTTAGAGCAGATTCTGGGATTAACATAAAGTTTCATCTTTGATTTTATTAGTTATGAAATGGAAGCTTTATTTTTTCTTAATAAAAAACTAATTATTTTTCTTGCTCTGATTAAAAATGTCTAATATGGAACGGCAGTTAAATGGAAAATTCCCCATGAAAAAAATGCACTTTTTGCATAATTAACTGTAGAAAAACTCATAGTTATTCAATAAACTGAAAAAAGTCACAATAAACACATTTTTATCAGTGTTTATGACTGAAGACAAATGAAAATGAACATAAAGTATGAGTTTCAGTGAAGCTTCCCTTCATAAATTTGTGCATTAAAGAAAATAAAGCAGATGAAAGAGCAGTTTGATCACCTTCAGCAGCTGACGAAAGATGAACGAAGATCTCTTTGTAGAAACCTGAACGTAATATTCAGGCGTCGGACAATAATTCGATCATTTTATTCCAGCAACAGCAAGAACACGATTACTCTGAACCTGCAGCAGTGAGCGGAGTTCAGGCATTTTTGCACAGGCAGTAAACATGAATCCATGTGCGGGTCGGGAAGTTAGCAGGGGAAGCTGTCAGCTAAAGCTATGGATTGAACTGAAGCACATTTAAGTACAGGTAACTAGTATTGAGTATCAGGCAAACAGAGCTGCAGCCTCACGTTTGCAGTAATAAGCCAGCAGTTATGGATAAATGTTTCTGCAGCCATAACTGATGAATGGTGAGTGCGATGACTGGGAGAACACGGGAATCCGAAATGGGACTGTTTAAATGTGACCTGTTGTTAATGAAGAGGTTTCTGAATCCATTTGAAAAGGTTAGATTATTCCAAACACAGGATTTCCCTCCCTCTGAGGTGTCCCACACAATTTTCCTTTTTATCTGCTGTTCGCACTCCCAGCAGTGTCCTTTATCTCAAAAGAGGCCCTCCGCAGAACCCCGGTGATCAGAGAACAACAGTACATCAATGAGCAGCGAGGAATTTTAATGGCCTGCTCTGGAATTTGAGCGACAGGGCCCGGCTTTTCCGAGAGAAAACTCGTTATGTAACACGCAGAGCACTCGGAGGAGACTTCGCGATGGCACTGAGGCCGCTTTGTCACCAGCACAGACAGCGAGACAGTGAATCAGACTGTCAGCCAGTAATGAGGTCTCGCTGGCCAGAACAGTGCATCCCACGGTCACAGCGGTGACACTGCATTTTCTTTTTCCCTGAGAGGTCAGGGGTCATATGTTTTAAGCTGAGTGATTAGAGCCGGTGGTTGGCTTCTCTATCCTGCAAACATGCATTTATATACAAACTCCCTCCTTTAAACCCTCATTGTGAAATTTCCTTTCCCATCATTTGTCCCACAGACGAACCCATGTTAACAAAATGGCGCTGTAACCCCTTCTCCCGCTTCATTAAGTGGAATTTATGATTTCCTCTTTCTTTTGGAGCATCCCTTCGTGGGTCCATCTCTTTCTCCCTGTTCACCCATCAGAAAATCCACCCTCCACACAAACACACACATGTCACGGCCGTGGTATGCGAGGCATGCATGCGCCACCCAGAGAATGATCCCCAGCCATTCGTGGGCCATGCTTCCCAGAGTGGAATACCGCCCGAGGGGTTCAACATCTACACCTCCCCTCCCCTCCTAACCAACATACATTCTCCTAAACTGAGTCAAGAGAGAGAGACATGATGTTTTTAAAAGCCCCAGTCTCACCTTTCAGTGCACACATGGCTCAATTATGTCTGTTGGGTGGGACGCAAGACTCTTGCTTCAGCGTAGGATTTGATTTCAAACGGGTTTCTCCTGGTTTGATCACAGCGGGACGTCCAATTCAAGTCAATTCATCCGTTTTCTTCCGCTTATCCTGTTCAGGGTGGTGGAGGGCTGGAGCCTATCCCAGCTATCATAGGACGACAGGCAGGGTACACCGTGTACAGGTCGCCGGCCTGTCGCACTCTCATCCACATCTGTGAGCAATTTGGAGTCACCAGTTAATCTAACTCCACTAACTGCATGTCATCGGACTATGGGAGGAAACCAGAGTACCCAGGATAACCCATGCAGGCATGGGGACAACATGCAAACTCCACACAGAAAGGCCCGGGCCAAGGTGGAGTCAAACCCAGACCTTCTTACTGTGAGGCAACAGTGCTAACCACCTCACCAACGTGCTGCCCTCGATTCATTTCAGTTCAATTCCACTTTATTTAAAGAGCAAAAAATCAAAGCAACAGTTGCCTCAAGGTGCTGAAGGCCCTCAAATAATAAAGAGAAAAGCCCAACAATCAGACCGCTTCCTATGAGCAAGCACTTGGCGACAGTGGGAAGGAAAAACTCCTTTTTAACAGGACTACAAAACCTCCAGCAGAACCAGGCTCAGGGAGGGGCAGCCATCTGCCGCACTGTGTTAGGGATGAAGGGACAAAAGGACAAAAGACACACTGTGGAGAGCCAGACATTAGAGGTGAATGAACTCACGGGAACCCCCCCAGCAGCCTAGGCCTATAGCAGCATAACTAAGGGAGTGGATCAGGGTCACCTGATCCAGCCCTAACTATAAGCTTGATCAAAAAGGAAAGTTTTAAGCCTAATCTTAAAAATAGAGAGGGTGTCTGTCTCCCGAATCCAAGCTGGGAGCTGGTTCTGCCTCCCATTCTACTTTGAAGTTTCAGAGATCACTGAAAAATCACAAATTTAGGTGCTACTCTTACTCTTGAGTGTTGGACAGTAAATAAAACTAAACAGGATATTTACAGAGAAATAGGTACAAGCATTAGGACGGGCGTACCTGCGGCTGATTGGAAGCGCTGTGTGAACTTCAACTGTTTGCAACCAATAAAGAAAAAATGTTTTAAAAATAAATAGATACGAATATTAAAATAATGAAGGTACCGGGAAGACGCTCGGAGGCCTCGGCGCTGGAGCGATAAACAAACAAGCCACAGTCAGGCAGCTTAGGGGGGGGCGAGGGTCAGGCAGCATTTATTTCAGATGTGATGAAGGTCAAAAAGTTTGTGTTTGACCAGCTGATGACAGTCAGCTTTAATTTGGAAAAAAATGAAACAAATGTAAACATTTCCAGATTCTTCCCGTTTTATGTGTGCACCACTTTGGAATAAACAGGAACGACACAAATGGGAAAACTCTGAAGAATGTGGGCCGGGGGTGTCGTCAGGTTAACTGCCCCTTGGGGCCTCCTGCTCTGACACCCCCCTCAGTCTTGCCTAGATTACACTGGGTCTCATCAGGGGGGGAAGTAACCACTGTAACTACAGCTACTCCCATTATTGTAATGTAATTATTATTTTTATTAACATTTATTTAACCAGGTGAATCTCCTGGGTTTAAGAATCTCTTTTGCTAACATACTGCAGGCGGCAGTAACCATGCATGTGTTCCAGTGTGAGCTTTCTTGGGGGGGTACTTGTCCTGTCTGCGAGCAGGCTTTCAGTCATAATTTATATCCAAAGGTTCATCTGCATATCCGAATGAGACTGTTGACAGAGAACTGTAAAGCGGGTGAAAACTAAGTTATGAGATGCTGAATGCTTTTAATGTTGTTTGTTTAATCGAAATATATATTCACAAAGCAGCGCTTTTGAGGCAGTCTTCTGTTTACCTTGAACTGGTTTCCCACCAGATTCCTCTCGCTCTCCTCACATGACCTGCGTGTTAGAAGACAGTGCAGATCCCTTTTATCTGGATGCATACGTACGCTGGGTATGCATGTGCCAGTGACAAAGGGGAAGAAGGAAGAACAGGGACTTCTTTGCTTGAACCAACAATAAGGAGAAACTAGTACTGACGTGAAATATAAGGTGCTCAGTGCTGAGTGGGAGTCTTTGCAAAGCAAACACGGTGACATATTAGAGCTGTACCGGGAATGTTGCTGATCACCAGAGGAGGCTGTTGTGAGGGGAGAGGATAACCCAGACAAAAAGGATGAAATCCCTGAAGGTTTGGGATTCTTTGTGAAACGTTTTAGCCCACAGTCAGGGACTGAACTCAGGCGTCTGCGTCACAGATTTGAAAAGAATGTACGAGCTTTAAAGTAAAATTTCTCCCTCTAAAATCTTCTGTGTGCTTGTTTTTACACCTTCTTGACTCCTTCTCCACCTTAGCCTCGCTCAGCCTACAGCCAGCCAAACGCCAAAGAAACGAAAGCTGCAGATGAAAGTTTGAGGATGTTTGGGAAACCCCAAACTGCTTGCGTTCAGGTTAAAAAGTTATACTGCTTAGTCTGATTTAAAGGTGCTGAGGCTGTTTTCACTGTGGAGGGAGCCATGCTCAGCTTCAGAGCTTCAGAACGTGGAAGCATCTAATGCTCTGCAAAAGACAAATAGATGCAACTCCCAGAGGCGATGGATCCGCAGTAACTGCCAACAATAGCCACATATTTAAAAGTGACCAACACAAGCAGAGAAACGGTGCCTTTAAGAGCTCGACCGAGCACAGAGGAGGAGATAAGGCTCTGACACGAAAGCCGTGCAACAAGTGTGTGTGTGTGTGTGTGTGCTCTGCATATTTACCATGCACAGCACACACACTTGTAGCATGCACACTGTGATGATGACAGGTCCTGATGTCCTGGAGAAAAACGAGATCTCCACCAGTCTGCTTATTTCTGTCGCATTTAGCATGGTGGGTTTTTCTTTGCAGCCTCCCCCAAATCGGTCAATGCCCCTGTTTGTGCCGGTGGCCATTTTTCATGTCCTGACACAGGATGAGTCCTTACCAAAAAGGCCCCATTGTCTGTCTCTCTCCCTGTGAGCCAAGCACACACTGCGAGTACAAAGAGAGGGGTAAAAAAACTAAAAGGGAGAAGAGGGCTGGAGCGAGGGAGAAGAACCAGAATCCCGTCTCTGGAGTTCCTTTCGCTTCTGGGGGGAGAGAAAGTTATCGTTACGACAGTCACCTTGAACAGATTACTTGGGCACATCAGCATGATGAATATGTAATTTCCCAAGGTTCCTGAGCTTGTCAGCCATTCATGCATACACAATCACGAAAACAAGAGTGCAGGCTGTTTCCTGTTTGCTTTCCTTTAGTTTGACTTCAAATTTGTCTCACAGCTGATAGCTCAAATGCCCAAATAACTGATGCAGTCATGCAGCACCTCTCGGAGCAGGAAATAATGAGAATTAAAGTATCAAAAATGCAAATGTAACAGAATTTTGCTCAAAAGTGGCATCTAAGTGTTTTTGTTTGTATGCTGAGATGTAAATTTGATTTTATGTCTCTCGCCTAAACAGAGCTTTTGAATTGCCAAGCACCTAATTACAAGAACAATCAGGGGCACAGCCCTCTTCACTGCCATGAATACGAGGGCGTGGACTTAAGAGAAAGCCCTTTGTAATGCTAATTCTTTCAATCAACTGGCTTATTGACTGCAAAAAGGCCCTCACCAGCAGGCAACCACAAAGCTGCGCATGGCAGCCATCTTGGCCAGGGGCTTGTGTGGGGTCTGGCAGTGGCTCCCAGAGGAGACGGAAGAGGAAGAAGGAAGAGGAAGAGGAGGAAGGGATGTGGGAGGGATGTCCACTGCTCAGCCAGGCTTGCATGTTTGACTCGCCTCATTGATAAAACAGGGGGTGAAACACAACCTCTAAAAATGGAGGGAAAGCAACACTGGATGTGTTTACCGTAGAGTTCTCCTCACATGAGCACACACACACACACACACACCTCTCAGTCTCATTCGCTCCCTGCCTAAGGTGACAGACACGACCCCCCCCCGACCCTTCTGGATGCATGCAGACATGCCACAGAGTCGGTTACCATGGCAACTGCAGCCATTTCTGGCTGATGCTGTGGAGGTACATGGCGACTGGAAGGCTGCTCTGTTTGTTTGGCTCATCATCCGGGGTTTGTTTTCCTGAGATGACTCCCATAATTTATGCAGGCGAGACTCTCAACCTCGCGGGGGAAACTAAGCGCGGTTTCCTTTTAACCTTTACCCTTCCCACCTCCCCCATCCGACTCTATTTTGTCTTTCCTTCTTCATAAATTCTCTCTCCCTCTTTGTTGACTCCTGTTCGTCTCCCTGCGTTTGTCTGTGATCTGGAGGCCTGAACCAAATTCCACCAGCGGTGCCTTGTTTCTGTCTGTTGTTGTAACATGCAGGCCAGGTACGACGGCAGCGGGAGATAAAACAGATGGCAAGACAAGTTAAAGGAAAGGGCGCGAGGTTAGGGAGAACAGAAAGCGCTGATGAGCGAAGCAGAGGGAAAAGGCTGTGCAGAGTCAACGTGTGTGTGTCAGACAGGGCCGTACGATAGTAGTAGTAGGACAGCTCATCCCCACTGGCAATGGAGCTGCTGCGTTACTGGGTCAGTGTGCCATCATCTCATTCATCACTGCTCTTCCTCCTCCACGCTCCCTCTTCATCCCTCCCACATTTAGCTGCACTTGTTCTCTTCATCCAAGCTTCGGAGACAGAAGGAAAATCAACCTAAACTTAAAGAGTACATCGACTCCTGGATGATTTTAAGTCTTTGCAGTCAGCTCAGCCAAATTCCAGCATCTATCCTTGTATTTATCCATTTCGGGGTTGCGGGGGTGGGGGTGGTGGAGCCTATCCCAGCTGTCATACAGGCAGAGTACACCCCGGACAGGTTGCAGGGATCAAATTCCAACATATTTGGAAAATTATCAGTTTGTAGGCAACTGTTTTCTGATATGAAATAAATCTTAGTAATGCTAACACTAAACTTTAAATCTGCTGCATGTCAGCATGCTGGCATTGCATTTTAGAGCATATTCGAATGCTTTTTTTTTAATAAAGCATCATCCATGATGTCCGTTAGATCCACAAGTATTTGTATGTTGCCCCCCCCACACACACACAGTGGATTTTAAATCAAACAGTCAGGATGTGAGTGAAGTTCAGACATTGAGCTTTAAGTCATGAACAGTTTTGGAATTACAGCCTTGGTCTCCTCGCCTTCATATCAGCACTGCGCGTGAGTGGCACATCTTTAAGCTGTTCTTAAAAACTTTCAAAAGATTTCAGGTGGAGATCAAACTTAGGATCTGGACATTTTCACAGCGAGTCATCAAAACCATGCAGTGCTTTATTAATGACTAACCCCGTGTTCACTGACGAATGATGCACTGGGCGTGACTGATCACTTTAATTTATGCCATAACCCAGTGCGTCACAGCACACACTCCAAACTCCTTGTGCATAAATTAGCCATGCCAGCGGTACTGTTTGATCCCCTGTGGACAAGCACGATCTGCACCTCTGTGACCATCTGTAAATAGGATACTTTGTCTCACCTTTCTAGTGGCCAAGTGTCCTCTGTCTCTTATGCAGTTATTTTAATGCATTAACTTCAGGAACGTTTATATTTGTATTAGAGACTTACGCACTTAAATATAAGAAGGGTGCTTTATTAGAAGCTCAATCCCGTCTTCGAGCAGCGATCAGCATGAAAATAGGAAATAAAGTTCAGACATGAAGCCCACTTCAGCTGAACCATTTAATGCGTCAGCCTCAAGTGTGAATGAACACCCTGCTCTACAAATGTCACAATCTTATTAGAAGGTCTCACCTAACATCACTGATCACGTTAAACACTGAACCATTCTGAATGAATGAAGCGCCGCTCACGGGCATTTAAAGGTATTATTACTTCTGACACACGAGCTTTCAGAGGATGTTATATAACTTCTGGTAATCTTTAGGTTTGTGTGTTAGATGCTAAAAATTGGGCGTGTGATTTTTTTTTTTTTGCGTGTCTCAGAAAAGCTGTTAATATGAAACGTGTGACAGAAGGCAGCTTGATGAAGTGTTTGAAAAGTCAAGTTCACACTATGTCACATGACCTATGGCACGCATAGATCACTTGAGCAGAAGTGTAGATACGCTGACAAATCCAAAAAGTGGGTTATAGGTGACGTTACATGACAGATTTGCATTCGTGCATATCATCAAAGACGGACGGACCTCTTCCCTGCTGCTCAGGAACAGCTGGCTGCACAAGTCTCATTTGTTTGCTGTACACAAAGAAATATATATGACAACAACCACTTGCGTGCAGCCACATGCAAATGAATTTACCCCCAACTGCTACATAAACAAACACACACACACACACACGCACAGATACACTCATTAGCTCAGTTTTGCGGGGCTTTTCTGACCAATCTGTGAGATCATCACTCTCTCTGGGCCCCCCTGCCCCCTCCACTGGGTCAGTTTCTACTTACCTCCTGCTCCCCCCCCCCACACACACATACACACATACACACACCTCCTCCTCTTCCTCTCTACCATCTTCATTGTAATGCAGATTTAAGGACCTGGTGGGGGGAAGGGAAGAGAAGAGGTTTGTGGAGAAGCTGTGGTTGGTGTTAGCATGACCTGGCAGCCCCGCTGTGTCTCAGTGGGCTGCCCGATGTGGGCTGGGGGCGGGGAGCTCAAGAGGAAAGAGAGAAAGAGAAGCTTCAGAGGGTTTTCCCCCTAGCTGGCACGCATGACTCAGACGTTAGATATCATCATTTTGAGATCAAAGATGGCAGACACCCCCCCCCCGGTATCTTCATGCAACACTAATCTCATCCAGAGAAGAATAGGACGTTCAGTGGCGTTTAGTTCTGTCTAGACATAATGAGCTTAATGTCACTGAGGTCATGTTGTTGTTCCCTCTGTCATGGACTAACACCATGTCAAACTAACTGGAAAATTAATAGTGATTGTCATTTACAAATGGCTGTTTATTAATCTGTGTGGATAAAACCTCACTGGAAGCTCACTAATGTGGTACGTTTTACTACAGATTTGCCAGGTGTGTGTGTGTCTGTGTGTGTGTGTGTGTCTGTGTGTGTAGCTGTTGTGTCCCAGCTGTCAGAGTGCAGTCCTGTCTCCCTCAGAGCACAGGGCCAAGAAGTCAAACCGTGGCTATTTACTGAGTATCTGCCCTACTCTAACAATGTGCCCCACCCCTCTCACCACACACACACACACACACACACACACCCCACACTCAGCGGGAGTGGATGCTGGTGAAAGTAGAGTGCAGAAAAAGGCCTGCAGCACAAATAAATATCTGACTTTGCACCTCTCAGAAAAAAGGAGCTCACTTCTGTTCTTGGCTCCTCGCTCGCCTTCTGATTACAATGACCTGCGCTCTCAACCCATAAGGGCAAGTTTGCACATCCAGGATTAGTAGCACTGTTAGCTTGTATACACAGAGATTTGTAAAAGCAGGATTAATTATATGAAAATGTGCTGCTCCCTCCTGCCCTCCCTCTGCAGGCATCTGAGGGCGGGTTCGGTTACGGTGATCCGGTGGCACGCTTCCCCGCTCGCCCCGGTCAGGCTGGAGTTTTTCATCGCTTGTTCCACTTTGACACGATTTATTATTTGGTTGTCATTTTGCTCTACTTTTCCATTTTATCCATCTGCCTTTGCAGCTGGGTTGTCATGGAGCATCATCGCAGCGTATTTGTGAGTGACCTATTTATAACCCGCCCTCTCTATCTCTTGCCCCCAATTCCCTCTCTTGTCCTCGTCCAGTTTATCAAAACACGGTTACATAAAAGCACATCCCCGCGAACCACGAAAATCTTTGTGACTTATTAAATAATTCAGGAGAAGAAGCGAGTTGTCGAGTCTGGGCTATTCAAATTTAACTCTTTGCTTATTGCGAGCGCGTGAGTATTTCCTGGCATGCACGCGTGCATCTGAATTATTCCAGCCAAACAGAAACTAGAGTGCTGTGACCTTTGCTCTTCTATTGTGATATACTTCTGAAATGAACATCAGACACGAGAAGTTTCAGTCACCTATGATCTGAACACACACCCCCTGCTGTACGACGGTCTAACAGCTGCTGCAATGTGCCAGCTACTTTTACAGTGGTGGGTGTTCATCTTTAAAATGGCCACAATATCAAGTAACGAGGTGAGCACACATGCAACTAACCCATGTGAAAAGCTCGGGCTTCGATCCTCTATTTCATACTTTTTTTCCCTCAGCTCTGTATGATGTCACTTAGAGGGGATGTGGCCATCTCAGACACACAGCCCTCTAAAGAGGGTGTGAGCTCACTGACTGAACCCGGTGAGCTCGTCCCCTTTTTAACCCGTGCACTGTAGCCTGTGGTGAGTGTGTTTCCTGTGTCCATTTATGTTAACAGCGCTATTAAAGGGAAAGAACTCAGCGCTGGTTTCGAGCGCAGGTGATTCACCTGCTGTTCGAACCTTCTGTTTGTCAGGGGCAGCTAATCAAATACAAAGTTGGCTTGAAGGGAGAGGAGCTGAAGCAGCTTGTTTCAGACTGGATGAACTGAGAGGGTGCACCGAGGCTCAGGATAAGACAGAATCCAGTGTGCATTGGAGTCCAAGAATAGAAATATGGAGCTGGAAATGATTAAATTACAACCAGTTTAAATGTCTGCTCTATGTGTGGGTTTGAGCGATCGCTCTTAAGACCTCAGATGTCAGTCGTGTAAATGAGGTTAGGAGTCTCCAACCTGAAGGATGTAACAGTGTACGGCTCTCTCTCATAATTAGATTAATGACTCCAAGGCTGCAAAGACAACAGCTGCCCCTTGTCAAAATCTCACCCTGCCTTTTTGCTTTGACCTCAAGCCAGCCTTCACGGCTCTGTCATCAAACTGGAAACCCAGCTGCATTTCCCTGACTTTACCAGCAAAGCCCCCTTATTGGCTCATGAATTAATCCAGAGCTGACTGGCTGCGTGTGCTGATCTCATCTGCACGGGTCTGCTGAGGCAGGTAGCATTGATCTATGCTAGCTTGACCAAACGGCCCAGTTGAGTCTGCATTAACCGTCTGACAGCCCGGTTAGCCCATAACTCTTTGATCGCATGTGATTGATTAGGGATTGATTGGTTGAAAGAGGGGATAGGGAGGGAGGTGTAGTGAGGTAAGAGAGCGGGTGCTGTGGGTCATTATTTAAATTTGTGTCTCATCAGGAAATGTTGGGCAAAGATTTAGTGTTGCTACCTGTGCCATCCTCTCATACATTCACTCCCTGTCAGATACACATCCTGTCAGAAAGGGACATTAAAAAGAAAACAGGGTAACTATATCTCCTGATGACAAGCACAATATGAAAGACACCTGCTCCAACAACAGCAGAGGGAAGAAAAGGGGCGTTTGCTCCCCCGGAGGGAGATCCTGTCTTTGTGTGATGTCCCCTTGAGGCTTGCTAACAAGGTTATCATTGGTCAGTGACGAGCTGGGAGTGGAGATCAATGGGAAACCATTTAGAAGGCCAGGAGTGTCTGTCCACAATAAAGCTCTTACCATCAGGAGAGACAGGGGTGACAGCAGGTGTGGTATTTGGGCCAAGGGCACCAACTGTTGGTGCAATTCTCAGGAGGCAGTGCACTATATGACCAGGTGCTGTGCAACATCCTCAAAAACCCAACATATAAGCCGATCAGGCCTCACGCAGGACTGTTTGAGATGTAATCTGCTTGAACACAATAACACACACACACACACACACACACACACACACACACACACACACACACACACACACACACACACACACACACACACACACTCTCTCTCTCTCAAAGGTAGACGCCCATAATTTGATGAGACTGTCAGCTCTTTATTGATGTCACTGTTGGGTTTCAGGCCTACAGAGATAAGCACATGTCACAAGCAGATGATCAGACAACAAGAGCAATTTGATCCATTGTGGGCTGATTTCTGGCGTATAGCACCCTTGGGGCAAGTTTGATTCTGGTAAGCAAAGATGAACTGCTAAGGCTATTTGATGATGGATGTCACTGTGGCTAATGGGGAAACAGCTCCTCTTTCATATGCTGAAGACTTTGCCCCAAAGGGACTCATTCCTAAAACATTCCATGGTGTCGAATTATCTCCTCAAATTTAAATTTATGGAAGCAACCAAAGCCACGATGCTCTTCTGACGCAGCTCTCTGAGAGCGGGCAGAAAAAGGAAATCATGCTGATTGACACCAGCTGCCAAGTTATGTTTGCTATAGTTAGGTACTAAGCTGCGTCAGTGCAGTGCAGTCTGGGTTTATGCTCTCTGTGGGGCGTTCAGTGGATTCTTTTAGGGAGATTTATGGGGGTGTCATGGGAAAGTTGCCTTGGTGGAGGCGAGTTGCTCCTCCTAATGGGCTGAGTGACCCTGGTCTCGTCAAGGTCAGCGTGATCCGGGGTAATTAATGACCGGCAGCGAAGCGCTTTGACCGGCTTTATCTCGGCCCCCGTGCTGTCATTAAACACCTCAAACCTTCAGAGGGTCCTGCACGGCTCCAACTCAATACAGACTCACTGCTCACCTGTGTGTACCCCCCCCCCACACACACACACATCACTGCACTCACACAGACACACTCAAGGTTGGCCAAGGACATGTTCTTCAGCTTGATCGATGAGCGTGTCATATGCACGTGTGTTTCTGAATTTGCTGTGTCACAGTCTAACAGGAGGGTGTTTCAGGGGAATAATGGCTCGCCCAGAGGGAGAAATAAAACTTAACTAGCTGAATGTCTCAGCATGTGGAGCTGAAGACAAACAAGAGCTCTCGCTGATGGGTGTCTTTCTCATGTCCCAACCTATAGACCCATCTTCTTCTTCACTGCCCAACCAGAGACTGAATCACCTTATAAGGTTTGGAGTCTCAAGCAGTTTGGCAGCAAGCTTGTGACTGTTGGGCCTGATGTATGGCCTTGTTATTCCAAATAGAGAAGAGGGAAACGGCTGATTATTGATATCTGCTAAGTGTCCAGGATGAGTAATGTTGCTGTCCAACCAAGCAGCTGTTCGCCAAGCTTGTGGCAGGTGGAGAAAAAATCGATGGCAAGATGCACCTTTCAGATGAGGATAACGAATGAGAGGGGAGCACCGTAATGGAAAGATACCTGTCTTTGCTTTGGCCCGGGCCTCTCTGCAATTACGCACACAGTCGTGTGGCAGTGCTGACGGAAGCCAGTGTGGGATTTTAAACAGACTGCACGTTTGATCGGTGGTGTTTGTAATGGTGCTGAGGTTTGGAAACAGACGCAGTGGTTTTACATACCATCTGAAACCAGGGGTGTCAGACTGGGTTTGACTAAAGGGCCACACTGGGAAATGAGAATCACATCGAGGGCCAGGTGTAGGACAGTGTAGTTTGATAACAGGAGAATCCATTTCATGCTCAGCCTTTGCGCAGACAGTTTGGCCCACTAAACTTGCAACGCCGTCATAACTTTTACCCAAGCAAAATAATGCTTTCTGAGTTTGGCTCAACAATGTTTAACGAGACAGAATACGACAGCTAGTGGCAGTACGGACAGTTTCACCAACAGAGTTATGAATCTTTTAATTTTGATCTTGCATATAAGTCCGGGAGTTGAGCATCTATGGCTCGCAGTGTGGGAAATTTCACAAAACAAATTTTTGCCATAAAATTGGCTGCACATAAAAATGAAAGTGTCCTTTATGGCTCCATTGCTGTGAGCTGCTGTAGATGCTCAGTGACTTTGCTCAGTGCGTGCAGCTCTTTAGCTCTGCTCATATGTGAATGGCATAAATTCCCTTCTTGGAAAACAGATATCTCACTGTACACTCTGTAATCTCATAGACTCAGTACTCAGCCTCGAATCTTTCTTGAGATTGTCCGCCTTCAGCATCAACTTGTCTTTTTTTGGGCATTTCTGGCATTTTATTTATATAGCACCAAATCACAGCAGTCGCCTCGAGGTGCCTTAACAAGCACGTTAGCTTGCAGCTGTGGCTCAAGTCTGCCTTTTTGTCCACTTTGAGCAAATATTTCTGCGGCTTTTGACGCCGTGCTATTTTGTAACTGTGGCGACATTACAGGAGGAGCGTGATGCGTTTGTCTGGTTGTTAACTGGGTGTAAGGGGTTGTTGTTGTTGTTTACCCTTCAGTTTGTTGTGTAACCTGTGAAAATGGGTGAGTGCAAAGGTTTTGCTTTACTAACTTAAATGCAAATTAATGCTCATTTTATTTAATAACCTCTTCACTGGCATAGACGTGTGAGCACAACTTGTATGCTCCTCTGCCTATAGGAGACTCACATAGCTGTTATTACTTGTTTAATTAGCTATAATTAATTTGGTTCAAATGCCCCTCTGTTAGAGCTGATTGCTCATTCCTTTTTAGCTGGCGCTGACCCTGCTGCTTTGGAAACCTTGCTAAAGTCCTTAAAATCAAATCTGAATTTTTCTCAGATTGTTATCCCCTCCTCATCAGCCTCATATAGAAAAAGACAGCTCCCATCTTCCTCAGCGTGTTCCCTGCAGGCATGAAGCACTTTTTCATCAGCTTGCATCATTACATGTCATATATCATCCACCGATACATCAAAGAGCGGACACAAACATCTTACAATATCTTGTTAAAGCTGTGTTAATAATTAACTTGTTTGTGTGAAGCACATTTATGATGCACTTCTTTATTGCTGACTGTCTGCAGGGCGCACCTGACTCTCCTGCAGCCCCTTTTCTCTCCCGTTTCTCTCCATGTCGGTCTCTCTGGTCGCTCCTCTCTCCCTTCTGCCGCCGTGCAAATGGATTACTCTTGTAGCTCCCAGTCTGAAGGGAAGGCCAAAGTGGCGTGCTTATGTCACGGCACAATTGAAATATGCATATGAATGTGTAGCTACATCTGTGAGCCTGTAAGAAAAAAAAAGAAGTTTTGTTTGATTGTGAGATTGTATGAGTGAGAACTGGAAGGTGGGGGAGTGCAAAGAAGTGACATGAAACACGGGGGGGGGTGCTGTGAGATGAGGCAAAATTTGCATCTAGTCGTGTTTCTGTGCAGTGAATGATGAGAAGGAGAAAAACAAAGCCCATTAGCTTGAGTCCATGATCTGTAAATTTTCTGCCCTCTAAGGCCCTTTTGAGTCCAAAAAAAGAGTCATATTCATTAATAACCCATGTCCCTGCTGTGCATCCCAGCTTTCCCCCATTATCCCTGCAGGGGGAGAGAGGTGGGGATGGTGTTCACGTGAACAGAACAGGATTGGCATAAGTCACGGGCATGTCAGCCAGTGCTCGCAGGCCCCTACATTATTGAAAATGTTTTAATGGTCAGATCGCATCAAATATTTACTCTCATCTTGTCATTCACTGTAAATCTCCCTGAGTTATTTCTGACTCTGCGTTTTCCCCTTTCGACCTCCTCCTGCCCCCCATTGCCTTTTTTCTCTCCCTGTTGACTGAGCAGCGGCGTCACTGACGGGCGTTTAAGTGGTTGCCACGACAACGCCATGACGACAGTGATGGAATTCGTTGGGCATGGGGATCGCATGAATGGAGGAGTTTGAACCTGATGAACCTCATGTCTGCTGGCTTTCTACAGATGGGGGAAAGCAGATCACCTCGCTTCCACACACAGACACACACAGACACACACACACACACACACACACATACACACACACACACACACACACACACACACACACAGAGATCTCCATCATGAAACCTCCAAGCTGAGGCTGACTCGCGGTCAGCTACTGAGTCACAGTCAGCTGTTTAACTTTTAAACTTTCTGTGCCCGGTCACTGCAGGGAGACCTGCTCTGAGTGTTTTTAACTCCAGCTTCCTCTGGACTCCCAAAAGGTTCCCAAAAACTTTTCTTTTCCCCAACAAAAAAAAAAAAGAAGAAGTTTTTTTTGGCAGAAGCTTGTTTTTGTGTTGGAGTCTTTCGTCATCTGTTAGCAATATTGGAAGCTGAGAGCTGATGGTCCATTTTTTACCACATTCCTGCATACGAAACCTTTTCTCCCATCTGGAAAAGATGGTGGTGGTGGTATCATGGTTTGAGCCTGTTTTGCTGCTCCTGGGCCAGGATGGCTCGTCATCATTAACAGAGCAATGAATGAACAAAGATGTGGCTGCTGTTTTGCCGTGACACGGCAATAAAGGCTTTGGATTTGTCCCTTCAAAACTGTGAGGCTGGAGGAGTCGTGCTGACACACGTTTGACAGCCATAATGGTCTGGATCCTATCCTATTGGACCTTTACGTTTTACAAATTGCTGTTGTTTCAATGTTTGAATTGCTTCATGTTTCACATGCTGTCATTCTTTCGCTGGTTTGGTACTAAAAGGTTTTAAGAAGAGGTTGTGATTTGGTGAAAAACACCCTTTTCATCACAGTTAAAGACGCTTGTTGGATGCTTCAGGGCCAAATGGAAACCTATGGAGTGGAAAAATTAAACCGATGTGGACGTGGTGAAAACCACAGACTCCTATGTTAAATTGGTTTAAAGGCTGGTACAATGAACGGTTTTGCCCTCTATGGACTGTTTCCATGATGTCAGCCAAATCGCTAACACTGCAGCTTCAAAACATGAAGTCCAAAACTAATGAGAGACTTTGTGGTTGCTGTGTCCATTGTTTATACGGTCCACGGTCAGGATACAGAGACTGAAGGACACCTTCTGCGTAAATAAGAAAATGATGGCCCGGGAATGAGCCCAGACTGAAAAGATGTTTTAGAAATGAAGGACCTGAAGCGAGCGGTTCACGTGAGGAAACCAAGAAACATCCCAGAACATGCACAGAAGCTGTTCAACAGTTAGTGGAAACATTTAGTTGCATTACTGGGTCTAATACAATATGTAACACTGGATCAACTACCAAAGGTTACAAATGGCCAAGTCAGGTATTAGGTGTATAAGTATTTTAATTTCATCCCTTGGTTTTGTTCAGCTGGAGCCTATCCTAGCTATCATGAGGGTGGGGGTGGCACAGTGCAGCTATTAACCTATTAATTAACCTAACCCCAAGCATGTCTTTGGAATGTGGGAGGAGGCCAGAGCCCACACAGACACAGAGTGAACATGTAAACTCCAAACGGAGTTCAGAGAATCTGAGAACACTGAATTCTCTTTTTCTACTTTTAGGACCTAGAAAATCAATGTTATAGTTCATATTTATGTGTAACTAGAGAAAATTCCACACAGACTTTTTCTTGCAGCAGTAAATAAACATATTGTTCACTCATGAATGTGCCTCACATCATTCTGAACAGAACTCTGCACTCTGGATGTAAACTGTGACCTGTATGAAGTGTGAAAGATGTGACGAACGCTGGGAAACGGATACTTTATGTCACGGCTACAGTGTTTCATTTTTGTAAATAAATAAATAAATGAAAAGAAGAAGCTGTGGGTGATATTCATACCTCAAGCACTCACCACTCACACTGCCACCCTCCCCGCTCCCCCGGAGCCGAGAACAGACGAGGAATCACGGGAGGTTAGAGTGGGCGGGAACTGTGATGTGATATCATATCCACTATGGCCGCCACAGGCTCCAGCTGCCACCAGCTGTTGTACATTAAGCAAAGTGCAGCAGGCGTATTTGGCTGAGCCAGTTATGGGATAACTCAATAACATCACTGAGTTAGGACCTGCCTTTAGCTCTTTATTTCATAATGCATTGTGGTTTTACAGCGCGGCCCGCCACTCGACTCTCAGGCACTGTTGCAAACTTCTACGCTGAGTGACGCGACCTGCGCTAAGTTTATGGGACATTGTGGGGGCTTCTGCTCATCAGTCAAGTCTTACCACACCTCTTCATCCGAGGCTCTGGAAACACTGCTCACATTATACTATTGTAGAGATGGAAGTCCTGCATCTCATCAAGCAGGGCCAACAAATCAAAGCCTCACTGTTTTCCTGGCCTCTGGCTTTACACTCTTATCATGACTGGGTTTTAACGCTTTCGTGGAAGTGAGTGCCACACAGCATGCCTGTAATAATCGGCGTTGCCACAAGTGCCACACAAGTGCTCCTTGGTGGTTTGATGCAGCTCACGAAATGTTTCCTGGGCTACAGAGAAAAAGGGTTTTGAAAGTCAGCAGTTTATAAAATGTGTGCCCTCTTCCAGAAACCTCTGGAAGAGTCCTGAACGGAAACCTTTGGGAAGATTTTGTGATCCCAGGCATAGTTGATGCATAACACAAATCTCTTTTCTACCCCCAAATAGCTAACAGGGAAGCATCAAGGCGAGGCACGTTACTGCTTACTGTCACAGTGAACCTTACTTTGGGGCAAAGGTACTAAGCTTTAAACATTTTTTACATATAAATTGACTGGTGACTCTATAAATGCATGTTTTATGTCCCAGGGACCATTGAAACTGCAGTTATGGCTGTCTCGCTATTCATTTAAATAAGGCCTTGGTTTTGTGTTTACCCAGGGGCGTTACAAAAGTGGCTGCCAAGTGCTAAAACTTGCCTATGAGGACAGCTTTTCCTAGAAATGCCGACATCTTTTCATCCTCCACTGGTTTGTTCGTGGTCCGGGTTTGTGCTTGATGAGTGTGAGGAAGAAGGGGCGTGCAATAAGTTAGGGGACCTTTGACAATAATTGTTCAGGATGGAGGTGGCAGCTGTGGGAGAGCTCAGAGGCAGAAAAAGGTGATAGTCTGAAACCCCCACCCCCCGCCCCCACCCCGAGCTCTGTTCAAGCCGTGTCCACAATAATGGAGATAAATAGGAAAAAGCAGCTTCTTCTCTGCATTTTGGCCTCAATCCACAGTACACAGACCGCTACCACTGACAAATGCAGGGTTTGTGTGGACAAAGGTTGGAAATAGTGTGAAGCTTTGTTAAATAGGCAAAGATTATTCTTAGAATAGAATAGAATGCATTTACTTGTCATTATATGGCATGTAAAATGAGACTGGAGAATGCATGGAGGCTAAGGTTTGTTTTTATCATCACTAGATCACTAGATGCTCATTTAGACCTTTTTTCCCATTGCAGCGACTGTTTCCTGTTATCTGAGCTGCTGTTTTGTGTGTAATCATCTTTGGGTTTCAGTAAGGGTGCATGCATTCATGGGCATATCTCCTTTGGAGCCACAAGTCTTATGTAAGACTTCCATGAGAGTAGATTTTCAGCCAACTAGAACCAACCAAGATGTGTGATAAGGATACCATCCATCCATCCATCCATCCATCCATCCATCCATCCATCCATCCATCCATCCATCCATCCATCCATCCATCCATCCATCCATTTTCTTACACTTATTTGGGGCCAGGTTGCAATGGAGGAGTGGTAATGATCCAACGGATAAAAACATTTGCATTCATGAGTGTGCTACCTGGATAGAGCAGGAGACATGATGCCCACTCCCTCGTTGTGAAATCACTGAACAATTATCAGCACCGTCCTCAGATGGAGCGGGCAGGTTAAATACCTTTTAATGTCCAATCAGATGGTCTCAGACTGACCAGCAAGCCTGGATTTACACGGGTTTGTTGGTCAGGCCCAATTTATAATAATAATAATAATGCCTTAGACTTATATAGCACTTTTCACGGTACTCAAAGCGCTTTACAATTCTGTGCACCATTCATTCACACCTCAATCATACTTGGTAGTGGTAAGCTACTAATGTAGCCACAGCTGCCCTGGGGCAGTCTGACAGATGCCAATTCGCGCCTACGCCCCCCCCCCCCGACCACCACCGACCCCACAACCACATTCACAATTTATAACCTGGAACTTTCCTCTCAGAGCAATATGGTGGCCAAATTTTTAAGAGACCTGTCACATATATACATATACATATACATATACATATACATATACATATACATATACATATACCTATGCGTATAGGGCTGACAAAATTAAAAGTTTGGTCGTTTATGTCACCAGGCTTATGTTTTATCACCCAAAAACTGAGTAGAGTTTATGTTTCAGTCCAACTAAAACTAATTGCAGTTTATTTAGTCAATAATGTGGACATAACAGCATATTATTATTATAATTATTATTATAAGAAAAACATTTCCCACCAGTACTGCCTTTTTGTGTTTGAATACAGTGTTTGCTGAATATTGCTACAATGAAAACTCCATCCAGTCATGAAGTAATCATAAAGCAAAATAACAGTTTGTCCTTAAATAATCATTTTAAACACTGCAAATAAGAAGCACCATAACACCATCCAGCAGTAGGGCTGATGGGGGCCTGGAGAGGTGCAGGAGTGGTTCACAGTGACTTGCACCGCTTTTGTTCCAATGCATCGTTGAAAACACAACCACATTACGATGTTCACTGAAAGCTCTTGTGCTAATTATAGATGCAAAACAATTCTGACATATGGACTCCCCCTCATGCCTCAGAGTGGTTTGGTCCACTGCCTTCCCTTCCCTAATCATTCTACTCGGCAACAGCTTGTAAAACAAAAACTCTACCACTCAACAAAATACTGCATATTTATGTTTCTAACCAAAATGTGCTTTGACACCTCTTTCCCCTCAGAGCTGAAGTGCTTCAGTGTGGCTGCCATATTGTTACAAGGCAGACACGTCCCCTAATGCAAGTTCATGTAGGTTCAAGGTCCGTCTATAGTTAAAATCATAGCATGCTGAAATACAATATGATTTTCTGTTTCCTGTATCTCTTGCACCCTCACCCCCAAATGGGTGGAAGTCCTTGAAATGCCCCTGTTGAAGATTCAGAAGCAGGGATTAATCTCGCAGGGCTCGGATGCTGGTTGTTACTCGTTATTGCCATCTACTCAGCTCCTTGTGTTAACTCTCGCCGCCTCCCTCCACTTTGTATCAGACAGCCTTTGCCTGCCCTTTGCTGCTACCATCTGTACATCACAAAAACCTTCTCCAGGTATCTAAAAATTTTAGCCATGGATGTTTCCATCTTCACTTCTGATTGCACACCGTCTGGTTCAGCCACCTGGCTTAATACCTCTGCCACTCTAATGGCTGAACGCTTGTTAGTCCGCCTCGCTGTCTGTCTCTCGACTCAATAGGAGGGTATAAATACCTTCTCCAGGCTTCCTCCAAGTATCTTTCGTTTCTTTTCCCTCATCCTGTTCTTCACATCCTTCCCTCAGCTCGATTCTTCTTTCATCTGCCTTCCTTCCTTTCAGGTCTGTTTTTATGCGGAGGGCTGCACAAAGGATAATAAACATGCTATATATATTACATGGTTTGGTTTGTGTGCATGTGTGCATCCTCACAAACAGATTGCACAGGTTGACATTTATATGGAGCGCACAAGCATAGCATACTGTAGCAGCCACGTGTGGATGTCATTAGTGGTTGTGGTTACTTGTGGACAGTGGAGTAGCGCAAAGTGACAGTTTCACAGTGATAAACCCACCATAGGCACCAGTAAAGACAGGAGAGTGTGGGCCTGGGGGGGCCAGAATCTGCTTTGACCGTTACAGCAATCTGGGTCACTCAGAGGCTGGGAGAGAGAGGATGGATGACCTCATTGCTCTTGCATTATCATTATTTTCCCAGTCAGTCACTACGCTGGGATTCAGGGAGACTGTGCACCAGGAAGCACATCCGATTCCCCCACGACACACAAACACTCACCCAGGGGAGAGGAAACGTAGCTATAACAGCCCTGAACTGAGAGGTCAGAGGTTACCACTACAAACTGGCTCACTCTCACGTCCAACGGGCAGGCTAATCACATTCTCTATTACACGCAGACACACTGTGACTCCCCCAAAACCCTATTTCTCTGCTTCCATGCTACAAGATCAAACATCTCATGGGGTGGAATTTCATTTGTGCTACGAACTGGGCCCCATTTTCTCACCATGTAAGTGTTTCCACTCTACTCTCTCTTTGCTCTATATCAGCAAAACCCCAGAGCCAGCACTGAGAGAAGAAAAGGAATGTGCCATATATTTTAAAACACGTCAGTTTAGATTTCTTGGACACAAACTAGCAACCTTTTCCTCTTTGATTCACTTGCTGCCTCTCTCTCTCTCTCTCTCTCTCCTTCCTTTTTTTTTTTGGTCCATCTCTCCCTTCAGATCCTGGAGCTCCTGCCAATGACTGTTAGAGGAATCCGATTTGGGGTGATTACATTAACATTCTCCAGATGTTCATAGTCAGCGATGCGATGCTTGTGTCGCACAACTGTCTCATCTTGGAGAGCAAAGAGATGCAAGGCTACATTGTGTCAGTGTTGTGAGGGAATGCTGTGTGTCAACAGACATATGAGACGAACTTGGAGCGGTTTCAAAGGAAATGAGGTGTGAGCTTTAAAGAAAATTATAACTGTAGTGGATGAGAAGGAAAGACAGATGGATCTGGATACATGTGAGGCAGAAAATAAATGAGCCTCATGAAACAAGGAGATAAAGCTAAACAGAAATGAAGAATCAACTTTAAGACTTACATTGAAGGAAGTGTGAATCTGTGAGTAGCTGGAGAGCTTCAGTTTCAGCGGAAATGTTCAGTTCCCTGAACTCTGTCCAGTCCATCTGCTTGGTCTGGCCTTTACAGACTTTGGTGCTTTTGCTGCTTGCTGGATGGCCACAGGAAGTGGTCGGCCCCCCCTTCCCCTCTCCCCTGGGTCATCAGAAGGAAACACGATCCCCTTAATACGGTCCGACATGGCCCTCCACCAAGTGCTGGCCTCAGCACTACATGGGGCTCAGCAGGCGAGCTGAAGCCTAAAATCTAGGAAAGGTTTTAGGAAAGTGTTCAGAACAGACTTTTGTTCCAGTGGTTCACTCAGAACCACAAAATGACAACCTCATCCTGGCACTAAAGTCAACATCATCTGATAAAACAGGAAACTCTGGCTAAAATGTTGTGCCAACCCACCCTTTAGCTACAGAGAATAAGTGAAAACTTGGAGTTGCTGTTAGAGGAAATACAATGAGTTATGTTTTCTGGGTGGAACTCATGTGCAGAATTTCATCCAGTAGATGTTGAGAGGCCTCTGGACCATTGACTGTATATAAACGATGGACATAGCCACGCTGACATCCCACATGGCTTTAAGCTTTTACATTCTGAAGCCTCAGCGACTGGATTTGAACGTGGAGTGTAAAGTTATTAGCTAATGCTAACAAGCATTGCTACCAAAAACCTGTATGGGTGCAATGCACAAATCTGCCAATTAATGCTAAGTAACAGACTAATAAAGAAATACCACCCACCAAAACTGGAGCACAGACTTCTTGGGCACAATCAGCTGCCATATTAATCGTCAAATAATTCCCTTAAAAAATGCTCCAGAAGGCACCAGCAGCACAGGTGGCTGGCTACAGCAGCCTGTGGTGGGATGCGTGTCAATCTAAATCACTCCTTGTAGATTTCTTATAAAGTGGAAATTATCCATAGAAGACAAATCCGTTTCTTTTTGTAGCAGGCTTTAAACATGCCTTTGAATGTTGTCTCAAGTGGGCACCAGAGGAACTGCAGATTCTCGCACTTCTGCTAATGTTGACCAAGAGAAACGCTCCTTTGTGAGGAGGAGATATGACTGACTATTCTGCATAATGTAAACAAACAAAACAAAACAGTCAATAACCATTTTCACTGTTTTCTAGTACAGAGGTGCAGGTGAGAATGCAAATGTCCAGTGAATTCAGATCAGATGTGACACTATCCAGTCTCTAGCTGGTCCATGTGAGTTTGGATAGCTCAGATGAATAAATGCTGCAGGTAACAGTCCAGTACATTTACTGTCAGCTAGGAGTGCATCGTGTGGAAAGCATCCTGAGCGGATTCTTCCAAAAGTTTATGGGGAAAACGACTAATCTCAGTTCTTCTCTAAATCTCTGCAGCACCAGCATAAAAAGATTCGGTTCACTTTGTAGTCAGATGGAAGGCGTGCCAATCTATCCCACGGACGTGAACAACCTCCTGGTACCGTCCTGCAATTTACCAAAGGCTCAAAGTGAGGCAATCTGGAGAGGCCAAAAGAAAATTCAGCAGCAACTTGAAATTGACTAACAGCTTTGATTTCATTCAGCTTTCATCTCTCACGAAGTGTAAAATCACTTCCCGACATTTGACCCCTCAACATGAAAACTGGCTCTCTCATCCTCGCCGTGCAAGAGAAGAGAAATTCAGAGTCAGAGTCTTTATGTAAGACGGCAAATCACCAGGTGTTCTTTAAAAGGAAGTTTAATGCAGACATGGCGCTGATGCCGGTGCGTTCATTTTTTTTTATGAAATTAAGCTGGAAAACCCCCCAGCATCAAGTGTGGTCTCCCCAAAGGTGGCGCTGATAGTTACATGCTGCCATGTGTCCCATAAGCTGCGACTTTTAAACACATTGTGACTCTTTTCTGATGATTCATGGTGACGGATATTTAGATATTATACTGTGTTTTGTAGGATGTTTGCATGTATGTTTTCGACTACAGTCTGTAAAGGAAAATTCCCCATTGGGAGCGATAGAGCTTGGCTTGGAATACCTACAATTTGGAAATCACAAGTTAATACTCGTCCTCTGTGAATGATGTCTTGAGATTGGAAGCAGCTTGGATATTTGGACTGATGTTTTGAATGTGAATGTGTGTGACGACAAACGCTCCATAACAGAGTTCAGTGAGAAAGAAATTGGTAATAAATTGAATGCATAGTTGGGGAAGATAACAGTAGAGCTAGAACATAATATGATACACTTAAGCCAAGAATTTCAGTCACACTCATACTCAGTGTTTTGGAGGATACTGCTCTAAATATGATTTCTAGCAGCTTATCTAATAGTGAGCGGGAACAGTTGAGCCCACTTGAAGCTCCTCTTTTGCATCTTGGATTGCACACATGCACGACTTTCTGTGGAGACCTTTAACACTTTTGCTCTCCCCTCTGCACAGTGGATCATAAAGAAGCAACGCTTAGAAGAGGTGAAGGACCAAGAGATGAAGATCAGAGAAGGAGTTTGAGAAGGGGAAACTCTGGGAGGGACTCTGGAAACGTTTCTGTTGAATCTCTTGGTTATCTGAATCCCAGTATCCCCTCAGCTTCATCTCAAGGTGGAGGAAGACAAGCGGAGGAGACTCTCTATCAGCTGTTTGTAAACTTGGAAAACCAGAGGAATCCGAGCTATGGAAGCTATGAGTGAGGCGCTGTTTACACACGCATGCAAAACTCACACAAACACACCGCAGCGCACGAACACACTGATAACACTGTGGTGCAAACAATCCAATACTTTTTGTGGCTGCTCATTTTGACTGAGGGCATGTGCGTGCCTGACTGCATTCTTCTGCATGTTTGTGTCAGCATGAGTGACATTTTGTGGCGCTTCCTAGCTGAGAATGGAAATCTATAATTTTCACTCGCTCGGTGAGGATTTTCTTTCGCAGCAGCGATGAGCAGCTGCGTAGTAATTATACTGCCTGGCTGTGAGCGCATTCTTTCCTTCTTTGAGATTTGCTGCAGTTCATAAACAGTGGAAAGTCAGTGGCTCTGCTGAGAGAACTCTCAAATCCTACACAACTCTTAATCATTTATTAGTTAGCTACCTGCACCAAAGAGGAAATGTGATTGGTTCAGTTTGTTTATTCACAGAGTGGCTCAAAGAAATGATTGACAGATCTGCCAGATTTACCAGAGGAGGGGCCTGAGAGCTTAGATGGGTTTTAGAGTCAAGCTAATATACATATCCATATCAAAGTGAAAGGAAAAGTCAGAGCACAACATTTAAGTTTCTTTAGCTTGCCTTCAGCTGTTGCTGCTTCTGCAAGCTGCTTTGCATCCCAGCTCCTCCTTGTCATGTCATGTGTCTGACTGAATCTGAGTCCTGTCCTGATGCTGAATTCTGGGCTTCGGTCTGGCTGCTGCTCCTTTTGAACCATCAGCAGGAAGTCAAATGTAGCTTCCTGCTGAACTAATATCAGTCCTCTTAAAAATAAATTTAGGTGCAGAGTTGCTGCCACTCTCTCTGCTGCTGTAGGTGGACGCTTGATTAATGTAGAATGAAGGCGCTGATGCATTTTTGTTTTCAAATGTGTAACTTTTGCTCCCCCTAATCTGTCATTTTAGGACCTCTGAAATGGAGACTTTTGGAAACAAGTGGCTACTCTGTTTCCCATTCCCAGTGCTTCCTTTGACAGTGAGTAATGATCCCAGTATCACTCTAATATGTCACTGTATAAACTCCTGGTCTATTTTCTGCCTCGATGATCATCTTATCTGGTAAACAGTTCCACCGAATCGTCACCCCAGTCAAACAGATTTCTGGTCTTTTTTGTCACTGCTGAACTTCGACCAGCCCTCAGCTTCCTGTTTACACCAGCAAATAAACGCCAGATATCATTTCATAAAAAAGTGTGGACGTGCTCCTCCTGCTCCACCCAGGTTTCAGTTTGAGGATCAGTTATAAAATTATGGGAAAAATATGCTGAAATAAATCATTTACAACCAGAGATTAGACCAGAGAGAGTGCTAAAATATTGTTTATCATTCTGTTAAAGAAGTTGTGTTCATTTTGATTAGGTTTTTATTGGGTTGTCAGAATTGTGTTCATGTTTGATTTATTTAATTTAGCTGGACAGGGAGCACACACAGTCTCCAGGGAGATGAAGCATTTTTTCCCCTAGTCGTTACCGAGCATAATGGCTGCAGCTGGAGACACGAGGCTGCTTCTGGATGTTTTAGCCATTGATTTTCTACAAAAATGAACTGAATTCCTGAACGACGACCAACCGCACAAACCTGAGCTCTCCAGGCAGAAACTTGAATTCCAGCCTTCCAAACAACACAACATGAACGATATGATTGCTCCAACGTCCTGGATCGTGTTTCATTGTTTAACCACCAAAGTAAACAACACAAGCTCATAAAAAGTCTACCACCATATTTGCTGCTGTAGGCTTCGGCTTACTGTGTTATTTATTTCTTACGATGTTCCTAAAAAGCCAGTTCAGCCACTTCAGGAAAACATCTCCAAGGATTGTTAATATCCAAGTCCACATATTTATTCTTGTCAGAGTAGCTTTGCAGCATTGGAGCATCTCAGGCTTGGTGTAACCCTTTACTTCATCCTGTCTGAAACAAGCCAGCATATTCTCTCTTCTTTCATGCTAACGTTCTCTGCTTCTTGAAAACTGCTTCTGTGCTCACCACAGGGCTGATGACCATATTAGCTTAGAGACCAGTGGGTGACTCCCTGGCAGTGTACGGTCACCAGGAAAAAATCTGTATTCCCCAACTAGTGGTTGCTAGATGAAACTGGTAGTCATTAGCAGATTGATGCTTGAAACTTGCAAAAAACCACACCATTCACCTTCTGGGGATAAATTGCACCTTTTGAAACACCTTGGCCGCAGCAGTAAGGCACAACTTTTATTTTGAAGGGAAACGTTCTCCATTTCCAGTTTTTGCCGCACGTTTTCAAGTTTCACCACTTCTTGGCAAGTAGTTGTCAAACTGCAGACTGTGACTGCGGCAATCTGCCAGCAACCAATCGCAAGGAAAATTATGTATGCACCAGTGCAACAGTGTACTTAAGACAGAAAATAAGGAAAATAAGGAAAAGCATAAAAAATCCACTTTAGGCTTTGTTACTTCAACCACTGTAAGTGGCATTATTTTAATATTTTTTTCCATTTTAACTGGTTATAGTACATTAAGAGAGTACTTAGTCAGGTATTACTTGTTATAATCAGTATGTTTTCTTCAGCAGGAATCACATTCTTTCATTTTAAAATAGCTTCACTGCAGCTACAAACTGGTACAAAAGCTCTGGATCTGTTCCTGAATGAACTAATGAGGCACTGCATACTCATTATTTTCACTCTCAGCCTCTTTGGGGATTTAAAAATGATCCCTTCATTGTGCCATAATGAAGATTTATATTTAGGCACGCACAACACCTGGAACATTGCCCAAACTTTGAACACCTTTACGATTTTTTTTTTTACTTTCTCAGACACTTTTAGCCCTCTTCAGCTGCCCGTGGCCTCAGGTCACACAGGAAGTGACAGTAACCCGCTGGGCAGCAGAGCACACGCAGGATGCCGGGCCACTCATCTCAAAGGAAGTGCCTTTACATGTTTTCCCCAGAGATGCGACTTGATGACACATGTGTCTGTCAGAGCGAGACAGGGAGAGATTTGAAGAGTTGGAGTGTCACGCTGATAAACTCGCAAAGAATTTACGATGTCTGCAGAAGCCGAGAGCACCAGGGGATATTGGGTAACAGTGGATATACTGAAGCTGAGTCACAAACTGATGAAACTCTGTAGAAAAAAAAAAACCCAGCTGAGTGCAGGACATTTATTCTCAGTAACAAAAGACACTAACCAGCCAGATGAGTAGGGTCGGTGAAGTGGGAGATATGAAAGATGAGGGTATGGAGCTGAGATTGGAGTTACTGCCGCTCCTTAGAAGAAAGAGGAAATCCTTTCATGACCAGTGAGCCTCCACTTAAGACTAAGAATACAGTCTCATGCCTGAATGGCAGATTAATCATGCCTCATCATTATTCCCTGAGTGTGCGGATTCACTGAGGCACATGAAGTACAAAGAGTGGGCAGAACTTCTCAGTTTGGATGCTTTCTTTTAACAGGATATTGACTTTTGTCCCTTCAGGTTTAACACCTCATATGAATCGAGATATTTTTGTGAAAGTGTTAATGGCCCTGTGACACGCTCCTCCTGGGGGCTGACCAGGCAGTGTGTTTGCCTGCTCCTGCCCCATTACCCCCCCCCCCCCAGGAGACATCAGAGGAGTGTTTTTCACAAATTCGGCCCCATCCCTGCTGCCTCCTAAAGGCAGCCTTCAGCCAATTAGGACCTCATAAATAAGAAGATAGAGGATGGGGGGTTGTTAGTATTTAACACAGTGTGCTAAGGTCCCAGCATGGTACTGCATTGGTAGTCCATAGGTACTACTCAGAGCTTTAAAGACCTACATCTGCATGTTGTAGCTGTTTACTTTCACTTATGGGCAGTGGGCTTATCTTGTTTGTTTGTGCTGTTGTTGCTCCTTAAGCTTTTTGAACTTCTTCAGTGTCATTCCCTTTACTTTTGGAGGGCTTCTCTAAAGCTTTTGCACTGGTTGAATCCAGAGAAATCCTTCCTTCTCTGTAGTATAAAACATGACCCATGAATGCAGCATAAATCCATTCATTTTCTTTCACTTCTCCAGCTCAGGGTAGTGGCAGCCCATCCCAGCTAGCCAACACAGAGCGACAGACAAACCTTCACATCTACAGGCAACTTAGGCTCACCAGTTAACCTAATGTGCATGTCTTTACAGTGAGGAAGATGGAGTACTTGGAATACTTTGGGAGAGACCATACAGGCACAGGGAAAAATGTGCAACTTCTACCCAGAAGCAGCCACTGGAATTGAACCCAGGACCTTCTTGCTGTGAGGCAACAGTGCTATCAGCAATGCCTCCCAAATCCAGCATAAGGCTAGATTAAAATAATCTAAATTTTAGCACGCTTTTCCAATAATCTGATGGCCTCCGACCTTGTTGACTCAATATTTGATTGAAGTAATTTTTCCATAAAAACTGCAACAGTGTACCAATAAGTCAATCCTAGCAAAAGCCACAAATAAAGCAACTTGCTCATTGCACATCGTTTCAGAGCTCACGGTTGGTCACTAGAGGACATTCCAGACTCCGACTGCATCACCCACTAAATTGATTGCAGATGTTCAGAACACAACTGCTAGACTTCTAACTCACACAGAGACACAGGATCTCTCCTTTTTTTAGCTCAGTTGCACAGGCTAACTACAAAACACTCAGTTCAAATCAGATCAATAAGGAGAGATCATTAGGAAAATTTGATTATTGATGTGCAGAATTCAGTTAATCTATTTGGCGGTCAGACTCCGATGGTCCATCAAAGCTGGATGGAATCCCAACAATGATAGGAAGTCTAGACGCTGGTGGTAGTGACGATAAAGATGGAGGCTTGGATGGTGCACTGAGTGATTTGGATGAGGTGTGATGGGGAGGAGTGTATACAGATCTTCCTTGTTGAACTCACGCCCGAGCTTCTTTTATATTCATATAGCACCGATTCACAGCAACAGTTGCCTCATAACGCAACGACCCTACAAGAGAGAAAGCCCGAAAAATCAGATGATCTCCTCCCAAGCACTTGGCAGTGGTGGGAAGGAACGTATATATGGTATAATTTTATCCAAGGGTTGTCGTATTAATGTATTCATTTTTCACAGTTTAATTAATATTGTAATTTTTGTTTAGCTTTTATTTAAGTCGGTTTTTGTGTTGTGTGCTTGTGTTTTTGGACACCTGGTGTGCTGATAAGTCTGTCTTACCCGTAAAGTACTTTGGGTCAGAAACTGTTGTCTACATAAATATATTAAAGTGATGTGACTTGACTAATATAGTTACCACCCCATCATCATAGCCAACCAGTGTTGTTATCCTTTGGTAGTCACATCAGTCGCTCACCTGAAAGGTGAGAAAAGCTGGGACCCACCCATTTCATGTTTCTAGTACTTATTTTGGCCCCTTAACACTTACCATGAACACAGTACACAGTATACACCTGATTACACACGTCTCGTTTCTTGATCGGTTCCATTTTTAATTTGCTATGACGCTAATAATGGAAACCATTCATCTATGATATATTTTAAGTGTTCTAATCCACACCGAAGCCTGTGTGCAAACACACGCACAAACCCTGGTGCAGAGATCTAGATGTTCGAGCGTCTCGTCGAACTCCAAGAACACAAAAGTACACGTTTTTTGCACGTACTGCAGTAATCGCATGTGTAACTTGACTCCCCGTCACTGTAATGTAAACGTGACGTCTGAATGACATCATTCAGATGCCTATATGATTATTGAAGCCAGGAGCGTTGTACATCAAATGCCTAAAAAATGCTTTTATTTGAAAACTAACAAACAGTCAGTAAGTACAAAGATGTTCATCTAATCTTTTTGTCTGAGCCTCCCAGCTATCGGCCGTCTGTCACAGGCTGCTGTGCATTCTTTCACGGTGAAAATGAGATGACTATCACTTCAGCTATCTTAACACACACACACACACACACACACACTGCTCAGATGAGACTGAAGTTTAGGCATTTCTTTTGGGTTCTTCAAGTGGAAGCTGCATCTTTTTTTCCCCCTGAAGACCAAAGTCTGGGGAAAAGGTGAAAGATCAGTGGAGTGTTTAGATCAGCAGAAGCCTCAAACAACACGACAGTGCAGCTGAACTTTTGGGGAATTGATATTGGCTCAAGAGTGGCGTGACAACGTTTTGTTGCTCCATATTGAGCTGTCCTGAGGTCTGATGGGTTTAAACCCTCTCCATCCTTCATCCCGTGTCTCTCTGTCTTTACATTCCTGGGATGCTTGAGTAGACCAGTGACATGTGCCTGTGAGAGCGCTCCGTCTCGTTCGTCACGTATCTGCAACAGTTCGACCAACACGTGGAAAACAAGCAGGGAAAAGTGAGATGAGGTATCCTTATTGCCACCTCATGAAGACTCGGAACAGGAGTGAAAACCTTCAAACTTAATCATATTTCATGAGGGACTTTTAGCTTCCCATCAGTATTCCCTATAACAGAGGGTGTTTTCCCAGAGTGCTTCACAGCCCGGCTGTGTGAGCATGGGAGATCACACATCTTTTGACAGGAAGTTTCATGTATACACACACACACACACACACACACACACACACACACACACACACACACACAGAGCAGTGAGACAGGAAACTCTGCCAGGCTTTGGCTCAACAATTCATTCATAAATCTTGCAAACACACAAGAGCAGAGCAGCACCAGAGAGCTGAGCAGATGAAGCACAGCTCGGTGTTTCAGAGACAGAACCACTTCTGGAAGGATATGTGAGAGTCAGAGGTCAACAAAGAGCTGAGTTTAATTTGGGATCTGTGGGGGTGTTTTTAAGCCTTTACAAAAATAAGACCTGGATCATTCTTTAACTTCGGATGAATCCTCTTCATCTTCAGATGGAGCTGAGATAGGCCGTGAGACGGAGAAGAATTTCCTGGAAAGATGCAGATCACATTCTCGGTGACTCAGTTTTTCTCCTCTTCTCCCTTACGCAGAGAGGAGAGAGAGCAAATGTTTAAGGTGACCCTGAAGATAAAACACATTTTACTGCACATGCAGGGCAGTTGATTGTAATAATAAAAAGGTTCTTATCACAGGGGTACTTTCAAAGTTACAGCACATTCGGGAACTCTTTGGCAATTATATTTTGACAAGAATCTGACTGTAGGTATTAAGAGACACCATAAAGGACACAATAACCTCCAATATTAGTGAAGAAATACCTTTGAAAAACTCGTGAACCTGCAGCCTCGTAGATCACTTACTTCTAGAACATCTTTAAAAGCTGATACGACGTGTTTCACAAAATGATTCCCACACGTCTTCCCCCTAAAGGGAAGAAGACGGAAAAGGAAGACGTGCAGCAGAAATGAGAGTCTGACCTGCCTAGACTTGCACCTCACATGGCCTGTGGGTAACGAATGGGCTTGCGTGTGTGTCAGCATGTACAGTATGTGTGGCTACATGCGATCATACATGAGTAACATCTGTCTCCTGCCACCAGTTTCTGTGGGTGACAGCTTCCAGGTTCGAAGGGAAGTTTGCTGTCAGCTGGAAAAAAATATGACAGAAGTAACGACGGGAAACAAACAGGAAGATTCACTTCATCATCCTGATGCCTCTTCGCCTTTACTCCTCCTGGCAGGGTCAAACACTGTGACTGTTGTTGAGTCCAGTCATTTCTGTTCAGTCAAGAAGGCCTGTGCTGATTCACCTTTGCACTTATCGTCATTATCTCTGCTTAAAGAAGAGTCCACAACATCCGCAATAGGCTAATGTAGCACGGACCCAGTGGCCTCATTCAGTAAGAAGGATGTACAGTATTGTGCAAAAGTCTTAAGCCACCCCACATTTCTTTATATTTTGCTAAGAAAATGGGAAATACAGTCTATAAGGCAAAAACAGAGTTTGTACAATTTTAATGAGTTTCAAAGTTAATATACAAATAAGGCCTGATTGGGTCACTCCACTATTTCTGAGGTGACCCCCCTCCTTCCACCTCACCCAGCTCTCTGTGACCCTTCCTGCCCTGGATGCTCATCCTGTTTCCTATAGTTTCCTCTTCCTGACGGACAGGAAATGGCTGGAGCTCATGGATACGCACCCAGCGGGGAGCCGGCAGGAAGTGATCTCACAGCAGCACCTGCAACCAGGAAATAGAACAGCCCCAGCGGGGAGGTGTAGAAGCAGGCCATGTACTCTCGCACACATGCAGCCTGTGTATATACACACAGACAAGTGCCGAAGCCACAAACACCCTCTGACTTCCCCTACAGCTGTTGGCATTGGAACCGCAACACAGGAAACAGAATGTGAGCATATTTCTCAGCTCCTCGTGACTAGAGTCTGTTAAACATTCACACACAGGAACTAAGATAAGTAAAGAGGCTGCGGTGAATCTTTACGTCTGCTTTGTCTTTGCCTCTCTTGCTCAGGGTTACACTGACTAGAGGTAAAGAACTTCTTCATTAACGCGCTAATTCAATTTGAGCCAATGGGGAGGTCTGGGGGTGGGGAGTGAGTACACATGCCTGTAATTGTGTTTGTGCTGAGGGGATATTCCCCCAAGTGCTGTTGATAATCTAAAAAGTTTTAAATTTCATTACCTATTGAGGAAATGCATTCCAAGGTCTCATTGATCGTGCAGACGGTTGGATAATTGGAGGTAACGAGGAGTGGCGTCCCATCTCTGAACATGTGAAGGGTGGATGAATGTCCCCGCTGACTCCAGTGTCAAAGTACAGCAGGAAGTTCCTCATTTTTCAATATCCGTTTTAGATCTGCTCAAGGGGCCGGAACGGTTTGGGAATAAAAATAAGCTGAATATGAAGCTGGTTTCTTTGGCTTAGCAGAAATGATGGCTGCACAGCTTTCTGAATATTACTTTCTGGGGTCTTGTTGCTCAGGCAGTCACTGCTCCTGGTAAAGGAATAAAGACGGAGCACTTTTTAGTCATAATTCATCGTTATTACAAAGAGGTGCTTTAGCTCTGTGTTCTAGAAAAATCTGAGACTTGGCTGTGGATGGATGTGGCTCAGGATGTAGAGGGGGTTTCGTGCCCTGATGTCGGTGGTTTGATGCCTTTAGAGCTGTCTTAATTCTTCGTGTCATAGATTCAATACGATGTTGGAAGCATTCTTCCGAGATTTTTGATCCATATTGACAAGAATGCATCATGATACAAGGCTCTGATCCATGCTTCCATGCCGTTTGTGCCAAATCCAATCATGCAAATGTTGCAGCAGAAAGTGAGACTCATCAGACCAGACAACGTTCTTCTGTTGTCCAGTTTTGGTGAGAAGATGTGAACTGCAGCCTCAGTTTCCTCTTAGCTGGCATGTGTGGCTATTTGCATTAACGAGCCCTTAAACAGGAGTACCTAAAGAAGTGGCAGATGAGTGCATTTTTAACCCTTACAGTATGCATGTCACCTGGCATCACAGCATACGTTTTGTATTATGCAGTTCACTCACTCAATGTCAATGTGAGTATATAAAAAAACATTCCAGTGCGCTGTGACGTTAATGATGTGCCGCCTAGATGGACCTCTTCAATTTATCCATTAGCCAGGCACTGTGAATGTGCAGTGAGTGCTGTGCAACAGTGTAAAGTAGGCACTCTGAATATGAATTGGCTGCGTTGGCATCGGACTACTGTACTTCACTGCTCTCAATCAGTCTTTCTCACAAAGGCTTAGAAAGTGGAAGAGAGAAAGAGGGAGATGTGGGCCAGGCAGATAGTGCAGCCCACTGACATACATTCTCCAGATGGAAAAAAAATGGAGATTTACTATTTTTTTTCCTCTCTTTTTCGCTCTTTCCCTGCCTACCTCCCCCACTGTTTAATCAGACTTACTACAGCCAGCTCATTCCTGAGTGTGAGTGAACCGTTTAGTATTCTGCGCAGGGGAAGCTTCATCCCTCTTCAGTCTTATTGCTTGTCGTGTATGTTGGAGAACCACAGTGGAAACAAATCTGGACTCTTCTTTTTTCTAATTTCTTTCTCTACGCACGATCTGCTGCTTATCTTTCCGATAAATCTCTTCCCTTCTCTCCCAGCAGCATATTTATTTTCACCACGCAGTCTTAAAAAAAAGTGCAACAACAATCCCCCTTCATTGCTGGAATGCTGCATTTCGGTTTCATCCCACCCTCCAAACTCCCCATAATCCCCTCTGCAGTCCTCTCCTCTGTTATCACAGGAAGGACCCATGTGATTCCTCAGAATCCAGCATGCAAAAATACAGAAATATCTTTCCACTAGAGCTATCATATATTGGTATGTATATATTATAATTATGCCACTGTTGTTTTAAAACTGCAGGCAGAGGAGGGAAAGAATACTTTCATGCTGCCAAATAAACACATATCTTCTAATATTTAGAAGATGGGTCACCCAGCGTGCTCCCCTTGACGTCGTACACAGGATTAAGTATAAACAGGCGAGTGATGCTGCATCAGGAGAGTGGGCGATGTACTCATCTGCTGCCTTTGAAGGCTTAGCACGCTGGGCCTCTGCTTTACAACACTGTAAGTTTGTATTAAGTGCAGTTTTTCACACAGTTGTTAGAATTTAATACCAACGCTCGCTTTGCAGTATTAGCTTATGTACATATATATCACAGCTCAGCATCATCAAAGTCTTGCTACTTGATACTTTGGGTCGGACCACCCGAAAGCCCACCGAGCCTGCTGCAGTCTGTCTTTCAGCAGAATGTTGAGTGAAGCAGTGCATCCTGGGACTTCTCTCGCAAACCTGCACCGCACAAACCCCTCCTTGTAATGAAGACCGTCCTCCCAGGAAAACAGAGCCAATGCTGCCAGTATATGGTCGGCACTTGCAGGATTCCCCGAAATGGCTGCACGACTAAGAAGCGGAGATATCCAGACCCATCTTTCCCCATCCACCTCCATCAGCTCTTCTGGCGGGGGCTTCAAGGTGTTCCAAAGCCGGTCAAGAGACGTAATCTCTCTAACGTGCCGTAGAGCTGCCTCCTAGTTGTCCTCCTAGTTGGACACTCCTGAAACAACTCTGATTGTTGCCAAATCAGCCATTGTTGTCTGCAGCACATCACCTTAAATAATGCAAGCCAACAGACCAGACCTCTGAGTTTGTGCTGTTTCAAAAGAATATGGTTTGTCTTTGGGTACAAACATCCAAAAAGTGGGTTAATATTATTTTATTATTACCCAGCACTGTGTTTGTCTATAGTGTAGTGGTTTACATATTTGCCTAACAAGCAAACAATCCCTGGTTTGATCCCGAGAGGAGACACAAATCCCTTTGGGGCTGTGTCAGGAAGGGCATGTGGTGTTAGAAATGCTGCCAGATCAAACATGAGCTGCCTGCTGTGGTGAGCCATTGTGAATAAGGGAGCAGCACAAAGTAGCTACAGTAGTTTATTACTGAGCATTAATTAGAAGGAGTACGCAGTATATGGTTTTCCTGCTGTATTGGTGTTTGTTTCGCACCGCGGGCAGGACGAAATCTGACAATGAGCCGTGCACCTGACGAAGCAAAGAGCTGTCACCATCTCTACACCTGAACCTGAGATTAACATGACCCTGGGGATGTGCCAGCTATAAATGTCGTTTAATTTGGAGGATAATCACTTAAATTCAAGGCTCGTTCAGTAGTCTTTGGGCTCGAGACAAAATCCATCCTGTGATTATTTTATTCTTTCTGTAAACAAAGGTCAATTAAGTGGAGCAGTGGCCCCGGCAAAAGAAGGAGAGGAGAGGGACAGGAGGCCGTGCAACTTCCTTAGAGCACTTCCAATATTGCCAAAGCCAAAGAAACTGAATACTCTGAAAAATCGCAGAGGTTAAAGTACTCTGTCCAAAGTTAAAGGACAAAAGGGTGCCTGGCACGCTTTTCCTCATGCAGTTGCTGCGTGCTGCTGTCCCACTCCTTAATGTTGTTTATCTGTCACTATTATTGATTTACTTTGCAACTTCTGCAATGCTGTGCACAGTCAGAGAGGTGATATTGGAATTTTTGACTTGTGCTGATATGTATCGACCCCCACCCCGTTCGCCCTCCCTCCCTCCCCACCGCCGTTTATTTTGCTCTCTCTTTTCTCTCCCCCCAGCTGTCAGCATTGGCAGAGGGCCACACAGACGCTTGCCGCTCGGCTAGTGACAGATGCAGCAGCAGTCAGGCAAAGAGGAGAAAAGGAACGAGAGGTAAAACAGACAGAGATCAAAAAGAAAGATGGAAAAGGGCGAGTTCGGGGGGGGGGGTGAGCAAATAAAAGAGGTAGAAGAAGAGGGACGAGTGAGACAACAGTGGATTGGGCCTCCCTGTTGTGTGAAAAGCGACACGGTGCTGGATTAGGCCACGGCCAATAATCACAGCCAGATGGGCTGTGGAGGGGCGTGGACAGAGAGCGAGATTGAAAAACAAGATAGCCCGGGACATTTTCAGAGTTGGGTTACAGCACAACTTTATTTTGTGACATTTCCATTCACAGCTTTGTGTACAGTCAGGACACAAGAGTGAACAGCTTCCAGCACAGCCCTGCGCTCGACAGCGCTACAGCTCATTTCCTTGTAAGATTGCATCACTGATAGGCCACATCTGTGTGGCATTTAAATCATGTTGCCCTTTTCCCCCTTATTAAAATTCCTGAGCCCATTCCTGAAGCACCAGCACTCTGGGATTACCTTGACCAAAACATGGCTGTTTCCCTCCAGCGCCGACACAGATTACAGCAGTTATTTCTGCTTTTGCAAAGAGCGTTCTGTCACCTGTATAATACATACGTATCAAGTGTCTGGGTGCTAAAATCACTTCAAGAAACCTCACAGGACAAGAAACCTCCTGAAAAGGGACCAGGACAGGAAAAACATGATATTAGAGAGAAGCTGTTCTCTTCCTTCGAGCACTTGAGGCACCCTCTCCCTCAGTTTCTGCCACCTCCACCTTTTCAACCAGAAAACAAAACACAATTTAGCATGTTTGACCAGCTTTGCTGTGCACGACACATGCAGCATTAGCATCAAAATGAGAGGTGTTACACATGAGACCCGGACTCTAAATGGGTGTAATCACGGCTGACAGGCTCGTGAACTTCGCCAAGCTCTGCATTGGCCCAACAAAGACATAAATACCCACAAGCAAACAAACAAATGAGCCCAGAAGAAATCCTCACTCCCCCATCCCCCCAAACCCTCTCTGCCTTTATGTCATTGTTTTTCTCCCCCACTTTCTTTGTCTCCCCTTCCACCCCCATCTGGTGCATGTGGACAAGGCATCTCGGTGCTAATTCACTTCCTTGGACACCATCTGCTGTGTGACTTTCTTCGGTAAACTGAGCCTGGCTGGCCATCTCAGGGAGGGGCCAGGCTGTGTTGTCACCTGTTCAGCACACCGCCTTCTGCCACCCGGCATCATTTTTCACTGAGGGTGTGACGAAAAGGGTGTTTGTCGAACGTTAGCGCTTCACTTATCTGATTTTTTTCCCCCTGCCCTTAATGATTACCTCATTTGTCACAGACAAAGTCATTTATTAGTGTAAGCTCGTATCTTTTCTACTGCCGCATGGCCCGACTCTGCAGATAAACTTTCACATTATCAGTCTTATGGTGAAATAACCTAAAACGGCTAGATCTGTAACTAATGACCATTTATTTATTAATGACCTGCTAATCCTGAGCAGGCACGTTCATTAAAAAAAAATGTAATTGTGGAAGAACTCCTGTCTTAATGAAGTGATGCAGTGAACAGCAGCCAGTGAGTCTCAGGTATCAGTGTCTGAACATGTTTTGCTTTTAGACCTTTATTTAACCAGGAGGTGAAACTCTTGTTGGTACGGTGTCACGGGGCAAAAGCGTGGCTGGAGACTGCGGCATGACTGGAATTATTACAACCACGTGCGGTGAACTCATCGCCTTTGAAATGGTTGCTTTGAAGATGGAGCGCAGGTCTGTGACCGCTTGCAGTCTTCAACGCAACTTTTGCACGAAGTGGCAATAACACGGAAATAAGATGGAGTCAATCTAGGATCAGTGTGCAGTTGAATGGGGTCAAATAAGCAATTATGTGCATTTTTTGACAATATGGCAATTAACTACAATAAATAAAATAAACCCCCAAATCTGTTGCTGTCTGCAGACACAGAAATTCAGTCCAACCAGAAACTGCCCTCACTGGTGCAGGCTGAGTCACATTGATTGCAATGTCTTGGCAATAAATGTGTTGTGTTATAAATTAAACAGCGATTCCTCGACAACCTTCAACAGCCAATCTGAGAGTGATTGCTGTTGGCCAAGTTGTACTGTGACTGTTTGTAGACAGGTTGCCTCCCACCTGGCAACCTGTCAGTTACCTTGCAGAAGTGGTTGCCCAGAGGTTGAGGGTGTTGCAACCTGTGGGTGACCACTCGGTCACTGCAACAACTTGCGATCAGGTGCAGAATGTAAAAATATTTGGTGCACTCACAGATTTTTCCCGCTTGCTGTCGTGTTTTTACGTCAGCGTGAACGGACGAGTGTCTTGGACTGATGTGATCCAGCATTAACTGGAGCTCCGGGAGACAACCTGCGCAAAGAAGCACCCCGTGTGGGTTTGAACCCAAGACCCTCTTGCTTTGGGGCAAGAGTGCAAATCACTGAACCACCACGGTGCTAAAAACGCTGCACGAACGCGCTCAACGTGAGTTTTTAAAGCTTGCCGACGTAAATTACCCTCATTGCACAGACTTTTATGTGAACACAGTAATGTGGAGGTTTTAGAGCCATGTGTGCGTGTGTCCATACGTTTGACTGGTTGTGTAGCTTTCTGCTAACACTACTCAGCATCTTAACTTTCTTGGATGCCTGGATACTGTGCTTGATTCTAACACCTGGCAGGACAGCGACACTAATCACTGTGTTGGAGTTGAAAGAATTAAGGCACTTTTTAATCCTTGGCAGTGCCTCAGTGTTTGTTTACTTCTGGGATCTGAAGGAGCCTTTGGGCCTGGAAATGGCTCTTACTTCAGACTTAGCAAGCGGATACTGGGGCCCACAGATTAAGAGCATAAGGGCTAACAATGAAACTGAGACATTCCTCTCAACTATTCTCTGAGAATTTAATTATATATCAGGTCCCTAATCAGCTGACTTAATTAGCAAAGACTTCATTATTAAGCATGTCAGCCTCTCGAAGGTGAACCAGGATAATAATAGCAGAGCAGAGCCATTCAATTACTGAGCTCAGCAGGTGATTTTCTCACAGCACCAAGAGGCCAGACTTTAGTTTTAAAGTTGTCAGTGGATTAGATGCTTCCCCCCCCCTCAAAGGTGCTTTTCACCGCTAAGAAAGGTATCTACTCTAGGAACTTTTTTGATCTTACCACCACACATCACTGCAAAGTCAACACTGTCAAAACTTAAGCCTGGAAATTATGAATAGGCATGAAAATGAATATGCTTTGAAAGAATATCTCATGATCTGTAAAGCAATAAAGACTCTGGCCTGATCCTAATGGATGTGTTCCAGTGTGGGAACGCTGGCTTGTGGAAACAAACGGCCTGTCTCTGCTCAGTTTCCTCGCTCATTTCTAGCCAGATCCATTTCGTTCTCCCCTCTCTGTGCCTTTTTGACCTCCTCGCTCTCCAGCCCGGAGCAGAGTTGGATTTCTCCAAAGCACGGCCCAAGTTCTGCCATCTGTGGCTTGTGCTTTGACCCTTTTCCATGGCTCAGGAAGTGAGCTGAGCCACAGCTTGGTCTAGGGGAAGAATTTTGTTGCCGTTTCACCGACTCGCCGACTGTCTGTTGACACGACAGCTGGGCGAGGAAAACAGAGCCATTCCCCGGTGAAAGGATCGGCAAAGGACAGAACAGACAGTGTGCTGGATTGCACGTTTTAGCACACAGAATGAAAACACGAGTGACACATGCATATGTTCACGGATGAACGTATATACAGCTGCAAAACAAGCAGACAGTAGCAACTGGAGTCTTGCAGCTGTTGACGCTGCTGCATAAGAAGCTTGTGCGCCTGGGAGCATGACCCAGTGGCAACATCCCTGCTGATAGTGAGGACAGAGGGCGACTGTCTGCTGAATATCTATCAGTGAAGAGCTCAGCACTGTCCCCCTAATCCTCCCCTCTCTCCTGCTGTCTTTTAGGACTTGATAGCAGCCCCTCCATCTACGCCTTGTCCAAGCAGCCTGTCGCTGGATTGCACTTCTTTCCCCTTTAATCTTTTTTTATCGGGGCCGGCAGAGTGCAATTTATGACGCTGCTTTCTTGTTTGGCACTGTCTGGGGCTCTGGCTTGGCTTCAGGATGAGATTGTGAACAACCTCTAATGACGAAGCTATACTTTTGATGCTGCTGGTCAAACTGAGATATTTCATTGGTAGCTGTGCTCTGAACTGCTGCGTTTTTTACAAGGGGACGGTAAAAGTGTCTTCATCACGCGCTACATCCGCAGCCTGTATATCAGAGGTGGCTGTAGCCACTGTGATGTCAGCCATGATTGTGAAGTCAGCGTCATGGTTCTAGGGTTTTATTGAGTTTTAATTTTGGGATTTTTATGCAGTCGCCTCAGTTTTGTCGGTCTGTGCCTCCCGTTGTCGAGTTTCTACCTTCGTCCGTCTTTTGTCTCGGTCTTGATGCTTTGTGTGAGTCGTTTTGGGTCTTTTGGGTTGTTTCCTGCCTGATTGTCTTGATTACTTTCACCTCTGCATCAGTAGTCACCTGTTTCCCATCCCTAATTAGCCCTCTGTGTATATCTAGTTCTTCTTTCTCCCACTAGTTTCTTGCACTCCCTGGTTTCCCTCCGGAGAGCTTCATTGTCCCCAGTGTTAGTCCCCATGGCTGAATAGATTCTGGTCTGAGCTCACTTGGATTTTTCAGCTTTTTAAAAAAGTGTGTTTCTTCATGGTGTGTCTGAGTCTGCACTTGGCTGAAGATGTCAGCTAATACTTGCTAGCAAAGTGGATCCATAGCTCATATGGATGCACTGCAGACACACATACTTTTTAGTGCAGCTGGAGGACACAGTAACCACTCAGACATTTTATTTATCAGTTTAAAAATGCTCCAAAATGCACCAACACCACAAAGAGAATCAATGTGTCCATTTGAGTGAATTTAGCAGACGTGAAGCTCACAGACAGCTGCATGTGTTGAAAGCAAAGTGGCCACAACCCTATGGTGCATAGCCCTAACCCTTAATATAATTTAAACAGTTATGGGGGTGTTACAGGAGAACACTGGCTACAAACCAAAACATGTTTATTATGCTGGAAAGGTTTTAGCACGGGCGTCCGTGCAGACTGACCCGCGTTTGGAGCTCCTACAGGAACTGCGGTTTTTGGCTCTTCCATGTTGGCTTTATGTTTCAGCACTGGTTGTTTGTATCCATCATGCCATCCATCCTATTATAAAAAAAATACTTTTATTATTGTATACTATTATTGGTTGAACTTGCCCCATCTTCATGTATTTAAAAAGAACCACACCACCCTAAGGATCTTCAGCATCTATTCTCCATTTTTTTCCCCACTAAATATCCTCCCGTCCATTTCCGTCCACGCGCTGCAGGTTTGCACAGCGATGTCGAAGATGTGCGTCTTTCTTGCGGTGGTGGTACGTGACTGATTTACACAGTAATCTTGAATAGATGGCAACAGTCTTCTGCTCGCTGAGAACGAGTGTACAAAAGTACCATGTGGATGGCCACATGGGTAGTAACTCATTTACCATTCCCTCCCCCCGGTCTCCAGCGATCGATCCCAGTGCTCATTTAGCCCAATCAGTTCTTATGGAGAATCAATTCACAACTGATGCTGCACTGATTCAAACTCATCCATATCAGGAATAACAGCCAGGACGCCTGATATGGCCATTTCTCACACAATAAATGGACTGGCTGATCTGACAGAGGCTGGCTGGGCCGAGTGCGTCTCCGTGTGTGCGTTGAATCTGTGTGACGTCAGACGCCCTCTGGGGGGGTGGGGGTGCTGATGTGCCCTGGTGTAGTGAGTTAGGAGTCAGGGGAGAGTTAAAGCAGAGGGATGGTCTCCATCTGTCAGCCTGGCTCACTCTAAAGTGGCCATCACTCAGGATTGATTAGCCACACGCCCATTAGCCCCCTGGCTTTTTCTCTCTTTCCACTTCTTCTTTTTGTTTTTTCACACTCTTTTCCCCCTGACCATCAATCGTACTCCCTTTCACTCCAAATCTTCTATTTCCATTTAAGATGTGTCTCTTCATCTTTTTCTTCAGCGTCCTGAAGTCTCTTGGTCCACCCTGGTGACACACCACTTTATTCATCCACCCAACTTTCTCCCGCTTTCATTTTTTTCTCTGCCTGTTTCTCTTTCTGTCTCATTTTGCTGCAGCGTTCACCTCACACGTTTCATTTTCCTCTCTGGTACCATCACACCTCTTTACATCCCTCCCTTCCTCTGTTTTTATATCAGTCGCCTCAATCAGTTCGGCATGCAGACACACCCAGATAGTTGCAACCATTCTGCTGTCATGACAACAAGATGCTGTGGGGCATGGAGACCATTACTAAGCCCACCCATTTAGGTCAATGTCCTCTAGGTCGTGGAGGGATGTGGTAGCTGGAGGGGTATTTATATAATATTTATTTATAGTATTTATATATAGGGTATTTATAGTATTTATAACATAATTTGTATAATATAATATTGGGTTGGTGATGGTGGGATTGGGGGAAAAAAATAGGTATATGGGGGTCAGTGTGGTACTGCATGTGTGGTTATACAATAGGGCTGTGGGTAAAACAGCTCCTTTGCAATCTACAAGATTAAAATGCAAATTTTTACTGTGTGCATGTATACATTTGGCTTAATGCGCCCTTTCCTGGTCCACCACATTGTGCCAGACTCAACTGTCTCAGCAAATATGTGATGGATTACCTTAATACTTTTTTTTACAATTCATGGTCTGCAGAGGATTAACTTCCAGCAGTGAACATCAGGACAAATTTTCATTTTGTTCGATTTATGGTCAGAGCCTTGCAAAAGTAACAAACCGCAACCTCTGCTTTATCAGGGGGGTAGCTGCTCTGTGCGAGAGGTGGGTGCCATCAAGGCCACTAGTTATGTGTTGGGTGTCACTTCAGCTAACTGAAGTGACAGCTGAGACCTTTCCACTGCATTTGTTGTGTTGGTGCCATTTTTTGGGGCGCTTTTAATGCAGCTATGTGATGGCCATCCAGCAAAACAATGTGTTCCAGTGAAATGGTAATATATTTTCTGCATATGATTTAAAAATAGTCTGTGTCTTCAACGCTCCTGTGCATTTTATGGATGCACCTTGCTAATCAGGCACCCTCTCATCCAAATATGCTCACCTCTGGCTCTCCAAACCCCAGCTGGAGGCTGCTTTTAATCTTAACATTCAGGCTTCAAAATGGGAACGTCAAACCAGTGCATCACGTCCATCTTTTACAAGTGAACGAGGCTGAGATCAAGATTTTCAAATGAATTAAAACTCTCTCCAGGTCTTTGGTTTATTAATAAGCTAGAGGGGAAGATTGCTGCCAGTCCTCCTCGGCCTGTGCTTCCAGGATTCTGGCACTTAGTGTAACTCGGGGGTGTTGATTCATTTAAACTAATGTATTCATCCTGCTGTACTCAGGTCTCTGTAAGGCAAAATAAATCTATATTTTCATCAATTATTAAATCATTTACTAACAGGGACTTGGAAGAGAGAGACCTAATGTTTCAGTCCACATTTAATTGGTTGGTGCAGTTGAGGATGCTTTATTGTTCTTTGTGAATTTTTTTAAACTAATTTTTTTTGTTTTTTTGGCCTGTTTATTTTTTTTGGACAGTCTCTATGGCGATAGGGTTCTTGGGGGATGGCGGGAGGAAGGAAGCTGCAGAGGCATCTCTGCTTCCTGGTTACCTGTAGTAGCTTAATGGAGAGAGGCATGAAGTAACAATAAAACAGGAATACTTTCAAAATTGCACCTTAGGGCAGTACTGTCTTAAATGTTTTTGTGGGTTAGGGACTGATGATGCTGAGGGTGGTTAAAGCCTCCTGAGTCATCCTGACCATAGTATTCCTCAGTGATAACCACAGCAGTGACAGAAGGTGGTCAGCGTGCCCTCAGATAAGGCGGTGACCGGGCTTTCTGACAGCAGATGTGGCCGTGGTGACACGCGAGCAGGGTGACGGCGCGACGAGAGCTCCTGGCCGTGGCTCGACACCTGCCCTTCTGATAAGCTGGCAGAGTGCTGATTGAGTCCTTACTGGTGTGGAAGTAGGAAGAAGCTCCTCAAAAGCAGACCTCTCGAGAACATTGCAAGACAGTGGCAGCAGACACACATACTCACACTGCCCATTATCAGCAGTCTACTAACACCAGGGTAGTGCGGAGGCGGCAGCAGCGTGCATTTAGACTGGAGGTCACGTTCGAAAAGCCAGTGTTTCCAGGGAAGACCACCCTGTGTTCATGTGTGTCCCTCCGTGCAGATCCTACTTCCCGGTGCCACTGGGCACTCCACCAGTGTCCCTGGTGCTGGGTGGAGAAGCTGTGCAGCTCTGGCCTCCAGTATTGCCTCGTGTACAGGGGCTCACACAGGCTGAGCTGAGGCTTCCTTCATTGGGAGGTGGCAGAGAAGAGCAGAAAGAGAGGGAGGCAGACAGAAAATCAATGCATCCACAGCATTACCCAGTGTACTCATTTCCTAGCTGTGTGGCCCTATTTAATCACAGACATAAAAGCAAGGGCACACATACTGATCAGTCTTTACATGTTTCAGTCTAGTTCAAAGACAGGATGTAGATGCTTGTTTCTGAGTGTACCTACAGGAAGATAAAAATAATAATTTAACTCCCTTTCTCCTCCATCACCCTTCACTTCACTTTTTGTTTTGTTCATTAGTAGCGTTGTCACAGTTCCCACTCAGCCAAGTGACTTAGGTCGTTGACACCTCACATTTCTCATTAACCACAGCAGACCTGTAATAAAGTGGCCTGCAGCATGGTATGGAGCAGAGGATTAGGGGTGGTGAAAGGAGCTCAAGGAGAAGAGGTGCGAAAGATACACAATGAGGAAGAGCGTACATGTGTGTGGCTGAGTATACACGTAGACCAGAATATGACAGCAATGCAAGTGCAGTTAAGGCTATCTAGTTACAGAGGGCACTTTTATGAACGTAGTGATGTGAGACCTTCAGCAGCAGTCGCAGTGGGTAACTGTAGAGGGCCCACTGGGGATAAAATGACACAAAAGGGGCCCCAGACCCTTCACCCACTCAACCCCACTCCATCTAAACACCCACATGGCATTAGCCTCAGATACAAACATTTCATATATATATATATATATATATATATATATATATATATATATATATATATATCCTTTTCTCCATCCCCTCCTGATAAGAAAGAGTTAATTTATTTTTTAGTTTTAAGAAGTAAGTAAAAGAGGTGTGCATATTATTAAAACAGCATGATATTTATTTTGTAATTTTATTTTCCCTGTTTAGAGTGAAATAGGTCATTAGAACCAGGTACCCTTTAGGCTGTGAAAAACACTTCCCACTCGTGATGTCTGGTTTCGAGAAAGCTTTGAGTACACAAAGCAGTGGGTGATGTCATGTGGGTTAGATCCATATTTAACACATTACAGCTTGAAAAGCATAGACATACAAGTCTCCAGCTGCTTTGCCTCTATTGAGGTTTGAGCGCATTCTTTACTAGCGCTGGTGACACAGCCTGAACCAGGACGGTGATGTGCAGCCAGCTATCTGATTTCAGCAGCCTTCTAATGAACTCGCTGATGTGTACGTGCCTTTTTGTAGGAGAACGTCTCAGCCCGTCCCTCCAGCAGCAGCTGTAATCAGACAGAAATCAAAATGCACTCTGAAGAACATCCATCCTCCTTTTCTCTCCCTCTGCTACCTGTGCCCCCTCTCTCCTTCCATCTCACCAGAGGTGAAAATGACAGACACTCTCGGAGTCGGCGTGATGAGCTGCATTTTTCATTTCAGACTGGAGAAAGAAACACGTATTGACAAGAGCGAACAAAGAAAAGTGTGTCACGAAGGATGTAGCAGTGCTGGGTTGTTGTTACATTTCAGAGCAGGAATCTTAGATACAGATCAAAGGCACGGGTGAAGCAGATGGTGAGATTATCACGCGCCAAAAAATTAAAATCAGCTCTTAAAGCTGGTCCTCTAAAATATGTAAAGTTTTTTTTCCTCTTTCTTTTTTAATCAGTGTCACCGTGACCGCAAACCAAATTGTCACAGCATGATTCCTCGCTGGAAGAATGCAAACAAACAAGGTGCCATTCTCCCTGGAAAAACCTGCTTAGTGGCATCTAATAAGCAAGCATTTGAGTCACCTCGCCACACGCCGCTCACTGGGTCAGTAAAACATGGTGTCCTTGTTGAAAACAACCCATGTCCTCAATTATAGACACAATGGCGAGGTGTAGTATCAGCATAAAGCATGAGGCTGCGAGTGGTAAACAAGGTCTTACGTGGGGGAGCGCAAATATGAGCTCTGACCTACCTCAAGATGCAATAAGCCGCATATTCAGCTGTTTCTGGATCCATGGCTGCCTGCATTGTCTTGGCTCTTCAGCCCGGCAAGTGCAGAGAGCATGTGCTGTTAAGTATTTACATTTGTGCCTTTTTGGATGTGGGTGTGTTCCTGAGCCATACCAAAGGGACAGTATGTGTTTGTATGTGTGCTAGAATCCCCCCAGGTGAAATCAGCTCAAGCACATCTTTACTAAAGTAGTCTCATTCAGAGCGGCATCAGAGGAAGCCATGTAGGGACTAGCAGCATGGCTCCTCAGGCTGGTTCACCCTGAGGCCTAATGATCATCAAAAAAAACCCTTCTTTTTCTTCTTCTTTATGCTAATTATAGCTCTTTTCCATCCCAGTGCAAGGTTTAAAGCTTTTTTTCTTTTCTTTTTTGTTTCTCAGATATGAGGTGAATTCTTGAGTTAATGATGTCTGAATAATTGTCGGTGAAAATAGCATTGTGACTCGAACTAATGCACTTCGGAAATGAAAAGCGGGGCTTGAGATTTAATGCAGGGTAAGCCTACTCAATGGGATTACATTCTAAAAACGATCAAACATGATTGCTGTGACATGCAGTAGATGGGACTCATTTCTCTGGCCTTCATCCCGCTGTTAAGTATCCACAAAATCCACCATGTTTTACAATGGAAAGAAATCGCACGGGTGGCCTCAATAACGCTACATTTCTGTGGCTGTATGTCAGAAGAGAATAGAATTTGTCTTTTGAAGAGAATATGGCTCTGCTGGAGGAGCAAACATAAGCTTGTCATACAGCTTTTTTTTTTTTTTTTTGCCTCATTAAATCTGCAGACGTGCCCTACTTTCCTCTTCCTCCTCCATTGGACTCCCATGCTAGTGAGCAGATTTGGTGGAGGATGAGCGTGGGGGTGTTTCATTAAATATCCATACACCCCGAGCCTTTCTGCAGTGTTACTCGTCATTATGTGAGCATTTGTGTAAGAGAGAGGCCTGGCGAGTAGGTGTGGTACATGTTCTACTCCATGAGCCGCTGCCCTTTGGAGTACTTCCCCATCCTGTTGTGGCTCAGGGATCCAGCCTGCTCCCTCTATCTCCACAAACATCCTGATAAGCGTGTCCTTCTAACCTTCGCCCATCCTCCTTTTATTTCCCTGCAGCCCTCCTTAGAGTGACATTGAACAGCTCAGGATTCCTTCTCCGCCACACCCACCCATCTCCCACCACTGCTCTTTTCCTTTCGCATCCTCCCCCCGTTTTCTCTCCATCATGCTCTGAAGGCTGTCAAAACACTGCGCTGCCTTCTCAATATCAAAGCCAGCTGAAAAACACAGGCCTGTGTCACTGGAGCTCAAACTGAATTCCAGAGACATGCAGTTATGTTTTGACTCTCAACTAAAGTTAAAATAAATTATTCACAGTATAACCACACATAAAACGCCGTCACTCTCCAGCGTCACGCCCTGTGCAGGGCTTGTTTCTCACATACAGTGAAGCTGTATCAGCGTTTGGGACGTGGGATGAGTAAAGAGTGCACGGAAACCCCACAGATTTTTCTCTTCTTTCATTATCTAGTGCAGAACCCCTGAAATTCCTAATTTGTGCAGCAACTACTGACCCAGCCTTTCTGGACTGAAACTGAAGCACAGAGGAGAGGAACTAACATTTCAAAAATGTAGAAAACCACTGAGCTGGTCATTGTGTCTTAGACATGTTAAACTTTGGTTTTGTGTTTGCCTTTTCCTTTCTTTTCTCTTTTCCTTCAATTCATAAGTGGCAGCGTGATGATCGATACTTTGGTTCACACACTGAAAAAGTATAAGCTTCGCAGATGGAACCTGACTGCACTTTGCTTTATCCTCTCGAATAACCGAGAGATTTTACATTTGCACTTTTGAGTCAGTCGCACCTTCATCCTCTTTATGAAACACCACCTTACTGTGGTGGAGAGGTTTGCATGCATAATGATCCCATAATTTATGTCGTCAGGGGCACTTCATCCCCGGTATGGTCCTGGGTGAGCGGCTAGACTTTGTTTATTTAAAAAAAACCTTTATGAATATGGCTTCAACACGGATTCAAGAAACTTACCTGGACCGGAGGTGCCGGGCCTCCAGTCTGGAGCTCGTTTGGGAGGGCTTTAACCCACGGTGCCCAAACAAGCCACGTGGGTCTGTCTTCCTGTCTCCCGGCTTGCGGGACGAGCCGTGGACGTCCGCTGCTTTGTGGATCAGAGGTCAAAGGCGTTGGCCTTGATGGTTCGACCCCTGGCTACTTAACCCTGGAACTCTACCATTTGAAGATTTTTCACCCACGTGAAAGTTATAATGTTACAAAACTCATGTTAGTGTTCCAGGGTTAAACTGGCTTTGGGGACTTGGAACATCACCTCTATGATCTCAAGGTCAGGGAAGAAGAGGGCAGAGGACTCATGATCAGCTGCTTATAGATTTTCAAAACCTGTTGGTCATTTATCACCAG
>JAMQGT020007356.1:0-42338 GCA_024447675.2 Pterophyllum scalare | reverse complement strand
CAGCAATACTGAGAACTGAAAGTCGAAGGAACAAACACAACCAAAAAATCATATTTTTTTGGCATATTTTTAGTCATCTGTCTCCTTTAAACCTCTGTAAAGGGAAATTAAATGACCCCCGAGCCCAACACTGGGCCTCTTTATACACTTAAGATAAATCAGACCAGTTAGGACAGGGTGATTTTTCTTCTATTTTGCATTATCTGAAAAGTAACCTCAGGGTATGCAGTGTTTCCACACTTGTTGGCAACACAGTCACAGCTCCAATGAGGGGGTGGGGGTATTCAGTACAAGTTAACGTTGCTCTTGATTTATGCAGCGCTATCCACCCACTATAATGTTTATCACCTATTGTGCTTTGGCACAGACGGATCCGTGGAGTCGCATATGTGCGAGAGGAGGGGCGAGACACGGGACTGCATTTCTAATTTCCAGCATAAAGGGACGTAGGGAGGTAGAGTGTGTCATTTGGGGTCAGTGGTTCAAACCCCAGCTTCTCCAATCTGCATGACAAAGTATCCTTGGGCTAGATACTTCCCTCGATGCACCAGCACATTTACCCTCTGATTATTGATTCTGTCATCCTTATTAACCTGCTCTGTCTCTCTCTGGTTTATCACCAGTGCTGTTTGGCTACTTAAGCTCACCCACATGGATATAAAGCCAGAGAAGGTGTACAGTTAGGTCCATATGTTACAATGACAGTGTCATTCTGCCTCTGTACACCACTGCACTACTGTGCCACTGCACAGTAGGACGTCGATGAAGTGCAGACCTTCAGCTTTCATTCAAGGGGTTTAACAAACGTATTGTATTAATAGTTTAGGAAATGTTTAGGGTTTTGGTTTCAATTCATTTAGCGGTAGAAGTCAACGGCCCTTTGAGGGGTTGATTTATGGCCTTCTTCCTCTTTTTTTTTTTGATGTCAGGGCCCCCATCTCCGTTATCTACGTTTAGTCTTCTCAAGTATTTATTTCTTTTAATGAAAGTTCCTTTGCCCTTTAACTCTGGGCGATCGCCACTGAAGCACCGGTTTCCTGCCCTTACAAGCCGCGAACAGCTGGTTAAGACGTAGCGTCTCGCCACCAAGCCGGCTTTTTACCGTAACTCCACGACCGTTTGTCCTATCGGAAGAATTCAAACGGTTCCTGAAAGACCAGAAATTGTACTTCACAGCCATACAAGGGTTAATTACGGTATTTGTTGCCGGAAGTCCACGAATGGTGCCACGGCCGACGCCTTCAGGGTTATGGGGTTAAATTGCACTTGTGTTATGGGTCATGGATTTAGTGGCCATAACAGTACTAAACACCAAATGGTAACCAATGCATCCACTGACAGGTATAAAACACTGCATGAAGGTGTGAGTGAATGGGCGAATGCAGCTTGTGGTCTAAAACTGCCATGAGTGCCAAGTAAGAGGAGAAGCATTATATTACTGCAAGTAATACGTAAAATGTATGAACCAGCAGGAGAGAACTGAATCATGGCTCTCTGCTCACTTGCTTCATGAGCATTCATGGACATATGCCAGAAGTATTCACTTTGTCGACATTCCATTCTTAATTCATAGAGTTTAATATGATGTCTGCCCACCCTCTGCAGCTTCAACTCTTCTGGGAAGTCTTTCCACAAGGTTTAGGAATGTGCTTATAGGAATTTTTGACCATTCTTCCAGAAGCACATTTGTGAGGTCAGACACTGATGTTGGATGAGAAGGCCTGGCTCACAGTCTCTGCAACAACTCATCCCAAAGGTGTTCTATCAGGTTGAGGTCAGGACTCTGTGAAGGCCAGTCAAGTTCTTCCACACCAAACTCACTTAACCATTTCTTCATGGACCTGCTTTGTGCACTCCCCAAACTGTTCCCACAAAGTTGGGAGTATGAAATTGTCTAAAATGTCTTGGTATGGTGAAGCATTAGGAGATCCTTTCACTGAAACTGAAGGGGCCAAGCCCAACTCCTGAGACACCCCCATCCACACACACACACACACACAATAATCCCCCTCCACATTACACTTGGCACAGTGCAGTCAGACAAGTACCATTTTCCTGCCATCCTCCAAAAGTAGGCTCATAATACACTGATGGAAACACTACAGTGAGGTAACTATTGAAATGTCCGGTATATTAATTAGCAAGTTAATGTACTGGACAGAAATTGCACTGTTCTCTTTAATCAGCTTTCACAAATGACATTTCCTCCATTTAGGCAATTAGAGAATGCAGAGGAAGGAAAAAAAACAAAAAACAAAATGAGCCCAAAACAAACGATGTATCAAGGGCTGTTTAGGAAAGCTAGTCCCATCACAGCAATCTTCTTCTTCTGCCGCTCCCTTTTGTCGGTCATCACAGTGGATCATGTGCCTCAATCTCACCCTATCCCTAGCATCCTCTACTGTCACACCAACTCTCTACATGTTCTCCTTCACTACATCCATGAATCTCCTCTGTGGTCTTCCTCTTGTCCTCCAGCCTGGCAGCTCCATATTCAACATCCTTTGCCCAGTATATCCGCTGTCCCTCCCCTGCACATGTCCAAACCATCTGAGCCTTGCATCTCTAACCTGAGCCGTCCCTCTGATGTTCTCACTTCTAATCTTATCCCTCCTGGTCACTCCCAACAAAAAGCTTAGCATCTTCAACTCTGCCACCTCCAGCTCAGCCTCCTGTCTTTTAAGGAGGCCGAGCCAGAGGTGGCAGAGTTGAAGTACTACTGTAGTGTTCAGTATTTCCAATTTATGTACTGGACAGACAGGATGCAATGGAAAGCCAGTCCCATCATGGCAATGTAAATGAAAAATCTCCTATTTAAACAATTTAATTACTACGAGTAATGCCGCTGAATACAGCAACACAAATTGGCTACGTGCCATTATCTCAAATTCCAGCACTATAAACAACGTCTGCAGGGTAATGCCGAGTTTGTGTGTGGGCCACGCTCTGACCTGCTGCTGTGAGGATTGCTGACCAGCTCGGCTGTGGTGGGCGGGATGCTAAGATTGTCAGGGAAGCTGTCTTCAGGCGTGGAGCCCAGGTCATGCTTGCCCTCCTCCCTTGCAATCTTGCCAGCAGCTTTAACAAACAAGACGCAGAAGATAAACAAACACTGCATGCCATTAGTGAGAACATCTGTGGGGTGTAAATATATAAATAAACTTCTTAGCCGGATACTGTGATAAATTTTAAGGTTCTTGACAAATATTTTACAGCTAGGGTCACTCGTGAAGCACATATGGAAAGCTACTGAAAATAATTACATTATACCAGAATATTCCTCATTTTAGTGAAAAGGCAGGCTATTTTCAGTCAATGAACTAAATTTTCTCTGACTTTTACTAAGTGCTAAAAAGTTAAGGGCTGCGTGCCAAGCCATGATTCAAGCTAACCATGTACTGAAGGGAGCCATGATATTTAACAATAAAATATGTTAAATAATTGAGTAACTTTTCATTGTGTCTGTTACACTTACAGGCTGTCACTACCTCTATGCACTTGTATTTTGCCTTTAAAAGTTAGTATGACAGAGATCATTTTTCTCTCTCTTTTTTTTCCTTCTCCAAAATTTTCTACAGATATCACAACAATATCACTGTCACAAAATTTTTGAATTGCTAAGTGAAAATCTGCTATCATGGTTATTATCTCACACTCTGGGTTCCTATTTTAATGCACTCATCGAGATAAAAACACATATTGTATGAAAAATGGATGTATCCACTGTGGTGTAGCCCGTTAGTTTGCTAAAGTCTTGTTACGAAGATTTGACATGAGATTTTGCATCTTTGCCATCAGCTAATAGCTGGTGATTGACAAACTGTTAGCCAATGAGCTTACACCGAACAATCCCCCTTCCTGGAACATAGAATGAGCAACATTTACTAAATGGGCTTAATGATTTATTCAATATGACCCAAAATGAGCCATAAAGTCATCAGGGCCATTTAGAGTTCTATATGACCAAACATCTCCTTGTAACCACAGGTATCGCCCCCTGGTGGCCATTAAAATTAATAAATTAAAAAAGAGAATTTTAAGCACTATTAGTGACATGACCCCAAATCACCTTCCTGGGAAAACGAAAGAAACAAATAGGTGAAATCAATCACATTCTTACCGGTGAAAATCCGCTCATCGAACATTCTGGAAGACAAAAAGAAGTACAGGCGGTGAGTCACTCTGTTCAAAGACCGTTTCAGGTCCCAGGACAAAAATCATGGTGCAAAAAACTCTGGAAGTAGAACACTGTTAACAGTTTGTTTTAGCACATTAGCTGCTCTTTAAACAATCAGTCAAACAATAGGATCATTGAGTCATTCCTGAATTTATCTGACTAAAATTAACTGTGGATTAACTGTGATATACTCCTGGACTGCTTCCCTTCCCCCTCCTTCTGGCACATCCCATCACCAGTGAAACATTCCTCTCCTGTGTGATCATAATCAGTCTTAGATCTTATTTATTCACAAACTTTACTGAAGCTGGGTTGGTCGTTTTCATCTGACCGATAATGCTCATGATACTACAACGCCTATTTTAAATGTAACATTTGAACACCTCGATGCAACTCCTCTGTTTGAAACAAGCCATTTTAGCTCCCTTCTCTTTAAGGCAGCTTTCTTCTGATTGGCTGCCCCTCACAAACAAAAGAGCTGAACAGAAGATGGATGGGCCTTCTGTGCTGAAATTAGCGTACAGGGATATATCCACTCTCCCTGACATCACATGGAGCCAAAGATATATTTTTTTAGAACCTGAGCATTTGGAGTAGTCCTCACAGGAATTAATTTTACATATAACGATCTTAATATTTAAAACTCTGGCTATGTTTAATATGAACACACACAATTGTAATAGTATATATGTGACAGAAAGAAACTCCACTGCTATTCTTAGGTCTTAATAGGGTAAAATACTATAGTTTAGTCTCAGGGTGACAGAAAGACAAATTTAAAACATGTATGGACTCATAGTGTGTTATTTATCATCATCATTTCATGGGATTCGTATCTGAAAGGTAAAAAATTCTTAGTCTTAGGAATGCTAGCTTTTTAGCGTGCCAATGCTGGCAGTTCAGTGTTCATGTTCAACTGAGGCTGATGGGAATTTATGGACGTTATTTCCTAAAGTCAAAGGCAAGTAGAAATTCTGAAGCTGCTGTTACTATATAAAAGGAGCACTAACGAGACAATGCATGTCTACACTCCAGTCCATTAGCTGTGAAGGCAGTTTGCTCTGAACAAGGCAGACACTCGACGAAATGAAAAAAGGCCGATCTACCTGCCTCTCATTCTGTAACTGAACTGCTCATAACATGGAAATAAAATTGGATGGTTATTACACAGCCACTTAAGCTCCCTTTCCTCTGTCTTCAAGCCAACTTTCTTCTGATTGGCTGTCCATCTCAAAGAAAACACAGAGCTGCGTGCCTGAGATGACCATAAAGACCATTAAAAAAATGTATTTGTCTACTATTCATATTTGAAAGAGGATAAAGTACTTAATAATGACTGCCTTATTCTCACTAACGTCAGTTTAGTGATTATGATGGGAATTCACAGTTATTATATTTTCAGTATCTTTTCATGAACTGAAGTGTGGGACGAGTGAAAATCGGAGGGTTATTATGTGTGATATCATCTGAGAATAATTAATAGCATGGCTGCAGAACTAAATGAACACAACATTTCAGCTACAGTAACGAGAGCCAACTGTTTGTTTAAAAATGATCATAGTCTGACAACAGCGGAAGATGCCAAAAAAAAAGCACATTGGTGCCTGCATCTGGAACATCTCTCACAGACAATGGGAATGTGATTTGATCTGAATTAATGACATTTTCAATCTTTCCTAATTGTATTAAGGCTAATGAGCTGCCTGCAGGATTCGTTAAAAGATGTGTTATCTCAAACAAGGCATGGTGGCTCATTTAAATTAGCTCAAACAAATGGATGGCAGAGCAGCCATTAGCGCAATGCGCTGGCAAGGGAAAGTCATTTGGGACATGAATGGAAATGGTTTACCACTCAGCGGGACATAGTGTGCTGAAGGAAACAGACATTTAACAAACAGATGGTATGGGCTGGCGTGGCTGGTAGCTGCTTATTTAAAAAAAAAAAAAATCTTTCCTAAATTAAAGTTTCTGAAGTGACGCCATTCTGCGGTTTGGTGATAATTAAATATCAAGTGGGTAAATCTGGATGGATCACTGGTCAGTGAGTAAAATAGGCTTTTGTGAAAATATGCATATATGTGCTTCCTTGTTTTAGCTATAACAGTCTGACAACAAGAAGATTAAAAAAAATAAATAAATAATGCTGTTTCTGTCTTAAAGCATTTGTTACCGTTTGACTATAAAACGGATTCCGTGGCGCTCATCCAGGATGCGCTTGAGCTTGGGAACGCCATACGTGCACGGCCTCTTGAAGGGAATCTGGTCAGGGATGCCGATGATCTCCACGGCCCCTGGATCGCAGGCTATTTTGCGGTAGGGGACAGGCACCATGTGATCTAGACCCAACGCCTCAGCTGGAGGTAGAAAACAGAGAAAATCATTTATTTTAATTCTACATAACATCGAGGTAATTCATAAGAACTAGCAGCCACCAGTAAGGCTGTGCTGATGAATCTCAGGGATGCATGATGATCACAGCGATCGCCAATAGCTTGGCAATCAAGTTGATTTTTTTTTTTCCCCGTTAATGCATTAAACCAATAATACCATTTAGGGCTGTGCAATTAATTGAAATTTGATTTAGGTTTTGGCTCCAAACGATCACAAAAACAGTGTAATCCACAAAGAACAATTGTTATTAAAATGATTTTGTCACATTACACTCTGTATACTCTTAACCCTAATTTATTCCACAGCTTTGAGTCTTTGCGGGCCCAACAACATAACCTCCGTAAGTGGCCAGCGACGTTGCCGGCAGTTATGCTTGTGCAGGTGGCTTATGTTAATTGCAGAGCGGGAAATCTACACCATAACCTGACCTGCACCTCCCGAGAAACATCACATACATATTTGCATGATTAGCAAGGGACGGCAGGGAGGTGTCCCTACCAATATTTGCTCCACGGATGTAATTAGCACCACACTGGACCCTGAATATTCTTTATTTTAAATTTTGTATTTATTTTCAAGAGACTGTAGAAATGCACTAGACTTCAACATATTCACTGTTCTTTAAGTACAATAAATGCAGTGTGTTTACAAAGTCAATGAATAATCGTGTTAAATAATCGTGATTTCAATAATGACCAAAATAACTGTGATTATGATTTTTTTCCATAACCGAGCAGACTTACTACTGTGATTATTTAATTAGCATGTATTTCAATTCAAAGTCTAAGCCTGGACACAAGCATTACAGCCACAAGGAAAACAGAGCTTTAAAAAAGCAGCAACTGTTGTATTTGAACCCAAACCATGATATTTTTCTGAAACTAACCGAGTCGTTCTGCTAAACTTCAATCAACCCCTCCAACCTACAAATGGGTACTTTTTTTTCACGCTTTAAAAATATAAAATTTAAATTTTGCCTAAATGGACACAATTCAGTATGTATGAGAGCGGGCTGAGGAAAAGTTGTGTTCAGTGATATGAAAATAAGGACAGGAAATTCATATCCAGAAGCACGAATCACTAGAATGGAGGTCATGACTAATTCTTGAACTGCTGTGATGAACCACGCCCGTACACACGAGTTCATCCTCGTATCTCTGCTCGCTCTCAAATAAATGTGTGTGTGCATGTAGAGCGGCTATGCTGATCCATCATTATCTCAGATTATGCAGATACGGGGTCTAGAGTTGATTCCAAGACATTTGCATTTGGTAGCTTTTCGCTAGTAAAACAGCATTGGCATCCTGCAGCTGGTTTGCTTGCAAGCATCTTTAAGTGCTTTCAACTGTGCAGCAAATCAAGGCAAATATCTGAAGTAGCGAGCGTATCATCAAATGTATATTTCCTCATGTTGAGCTGTTTTCTTTGCCATCTTCATAGTAACTGTGGCTGCAAACACTTGTCTTATGTATCACTGAAATAAAGATGATCAAACCAAAGCAGTGACCCCAATCTATCAGCGCCCGTAGATACGCGTAAAATCATCGCTGTGCATGCACAATTGCTTGATGAGGCAGCGACACCTTTCAAATCCACACCCACCCCAAGAAAATCAAAGAGGACCCCCTCACCATATCTGCTGTTGAACAAGATCTGAACACACTCTCTCAGCGTGTTGATATCTTCGGTTTCCCGAATGAATGCGTCCCATTTTTCTGTACAGACGAAGAGAAAAATATGCGGTTCTTAAATCAATGTTTACTGGAGGTTTAGCCTCTCAAACTGTTTTATTTGTTTGTAGTGCTAAAGATGTGAAATTAATCTTTTCCATTTACTCGGCAACAACCTGGTAAATCAGCGCAATCTTCTTAAAGGATTATTCCCAATAGCTTAGCCCTTAATGTTTAAGTTTTAGTGCAGGTCAGCCTCAGTTCAGTAAACAGTGCTTGACTACTGTACATACCAGCTTTCAAATCCAGGTGAGAACAATAATAAAAATATGCAAAGTCCTCCTCCAGGGTAGCAAATTTAATATAAATGCAAACCTGACTGTAACAGGTGCTCTTTTTAAAGAGGGATTTAAACCTCGTTATTATAAATAGTGACAAAGATATTGGCCAAGGGTTTAAGGAAGAGAATGGCACGTCAGTGATTGCCATGTGATAAACCAAGGTTTTAAACCTAAGAACTAGTAGTGAAACACACCATTTGTTTCTGTTAAGCAGTGCAAAGTACAAAATATTGGCAATGAAGAAATCCTAATCACATCAGTTACCACCACCATTTAAAATGAAACCAAACGTCTGGGCAATGTATTTAAACGTACCTGATTTTTCATGCACGATGGAGAAGAGTAGCCTCTTGGAGATGTGGATGCCAGGAGGGCTCTGACCCTGCTCACCAGGTAGCCTTGTTGTCTCATCTAAAAATGCAAAAGCTAACTATATTCATGTTCATTTCAGGAAGAAATGTTAACTTGTTGTCCATGCATTCCCTACAAGGGTGCACATTTACAAGGTTTAAAAAAGGAAAAAAATTTTTTTTTTTAAAGGGTTTTTTTTTGTAGCATTTGTCTACATTTAAGAGACAAACACTGAGATTTCAAACATAAGTCAACATATCTACTACCAGGGAAGCAGTGAGTGAAATGAGTCCTCTAAAATATGAGTATAACAAGGAGATATATTGCTTGAATGAAATACTGAATGCCAATGGACCTTAACGCAGACTGCAAATGTAACACCGAGGCAATGGAGCAAGCATCCACCTAGAGCTTTTACTGTTTATCATTAACATTATGGTCGTCATCAGGAATGTGTCAAATATGTTAATTTGAACCTATATTCATAAAAGTAACATTTTCAATTTAAGGCAATAATAGCTATTCTTCTTCTTGAAGTCAGCTTGTGTGTGTTTTTTTTTTTTTTTTTTTAACAGTAACTGGGGATGTTCTGTTAGAAGAGAGGGGAAAAAAAAAAATCATACGGGTAAGAAAATATCCAGAAAACAGTTAAAATTGAGCCCGATCTAATGGTTGGGGTTAAACATTGCCCATACAGCTATTTCATGTGTATTAAAGAGCCATTTGAAGCTCTTAATCATATGCTTTAATAATCAAATTGTATTTCAAATGCTTCTTAAATGCGTAACACCATGCAAAACATTTCACACACACACATAAGCCAATCAGATTGCTGAGTGTGGCTCATCAGGAAACAAGTGAACTGGACGTGCATCACTCCATCATAATGGAGTTGATTTTTGTTGTTTACGATCCAGTCATAATCAAGTGACGGTTCTAGAGAATTGTTACACTCCAAGTTAGTAGTGATAGCACCACCAGGAGGTTAATGTCCGCACGCCCGTGCATAATGTGCAGATGTGTTACTTCAGCAGGGCTGTTAACTCAGTTCACTCTGACGCAGCCTACATGGCGTCCGTTTTCCAGATCCAAGTTCTGCAGAACCATGCTGGTTTGCGCGGCTGTCTGCATTTGTGTTGCTTTTAACCTTATTTAATTACAACTTCCTGTAGCATGTCTGTAGGGTCAGTTAACTGGCACTGTACAGTAATAAATTAGGAATAATCAGTTTAACAGATGTCTTTGATGGTGTGCGCGCAATGCGGTTTTGTTCCGTTCTTTGAGCGGCTTCAAATCACATCAGCAACATCTCAGAAGCAAGCAAAGTGTTTATTCTGCGCAGGGTATTTTATTTGTAAATCAACCAGATTCTCTGTGTCATTCCTGTGTCTGACTTCCTCTCTCCTCTGATCTGCACTGCTTGAGGTGGCTTCCATACCATAACACAGGCTGTTGGCTATAAATTGCTAATGCTGCCCAGTCATATGTAAAGCGCTAATGCCAACATGTGAGTAATTTTTAACTGAATTCTGTTATTGCTGCTGCCCACCTGCAGTACCTATCACGGCCCACCAGGGGGCCCACACTAAAATCCACCCTTCACACATGCTACATCATCAGCTTACCACTGTTAGCACTGTCCTTGCTCTTGTCAGACCCGGGTGTCCAGTTGGCCAGCCTGTCCTTGCCCAGGTTGAGGAGGACATGGGTTTGAAATCCAGTTTGCCGTCTGGGTGGGGTTTGGAGGACGATGGGCATGCCGTACAAGAAGTTTGACAGAACAGAGTTGCTGGACGTGGCGGGACTTGATGACGTGCCTACTTGCGTGGTAGTCTTCGCCGGGCCGTGGCTGCTTTGCGTCATGACCGTAGTGGAAGCGTTGTGATTGACATCAGTGCTAGACTTGGCTTCTCGAGACATATCTTCTGGTTGCCTGTACACAAATACAACAGGAAAATAAGATTCTTATGTTAAGATTTGCTGCAAGAACCCGACTGGTTAGGGGCATATCCTTGATACCAAGAAGAATTAAGTAATAAGCATTTAATAACATAATTTAGGGTCTTCACTTTCTGCATGTAGTCCTTTGCTTTCCAATCATAAGCTGCACAGTCTCACAGTATGTTCATATTCAGCTTCATTATACAGTGGCAGAGACAGGAAATCCCCAACTTGTTTTGGGCAAACACATGTGACAGTCGCTTTTATTATACACAGAACGGAGTCTGAAACAACTGCCACGTTTCAAATGTTAATATGCTCTAATAACATTTTTTTTTTTTTTGCAGCCGGTGATCCAATAAAGACTTACTGACTAAATGAGAGTGTCCAAAAAAAAGAAAAAGAAAGAAAGAATGTGGTGCTGTCTTGTGACAAAAAAGCTGGTGATCCTGTCCTGCTCCAGCACTTCTCCTCCTGCAAACTTCTGGCTCACTCGGAATCTGTCACAACCACGAATTAAACAATTTCTGCCATTTAGACTTTCCAAGATTTTAAAATCCTTTCTCATAGTGTAATAAATGCTGTGCAGAGTTTTGGTGGTAAGCCTTTAAATTAATGGATCTATTACTCAAAGTGGATTTCTTGGATTATGCAGCGTTTGATTAATAACGGAGCCACTTGCATTATTGTAATGCAGCTCTGTTTTCAGTCTGAACTCTTGCCAAGTACTTTAGCTGTTATTCAGAGTTCATACTACCCTGTTACAGAGTGCTACAGACAAACTGTTGTCATGGGGACAGGTATCCAGCTCAGTAGAGATTATTGGAGAGCTGGCTGCACAGTTCAACACACCCACTAACAGGGCAGGGGCACAAATCATTGCTTTCATGCCACATAAATATGTTCTGAGCACTGGATTCAGGCAAAAACAGCATCAGATTAGAGTTACAGGGGCTGTGTTCAAATAGTCCACTTGTTCACTCACCCACTACACAGTGTTTGCAATATAGTCTGTTCACTAGAGAGCAAGTGCTGACAGCCGTTTGTAAATTTTAGTAATGGGCATAACTTCTGAATATTCAAAGAGTCATTCTACGAAAAAGCGAAAAAAAATGTTTAACGCAAATATTTTCTGCTTGAAATCTATTTTCCCTCATTTTTAGCGGTGCCTGGCAGGATGTAACACATTTACTATTGCCAGAGGTGGTTCTAATGCACCTAGAAGCTGACCACCTATAAACAACAACAAAAAAAGGAAGAATGCACTGCTAACTGCCAGCATCAGACCAGCAAAACGTGAAACGCTGTGAGAAAAAGAAAAAAAAAATGGTACGATGCAAAGAAAAGAAACATGCAAAGCCAAAGACGACCACAGCAGCCAGAACCCTGTGGTACTCCTTTAAATAATACATGCAAATTGCACGTGATAAAGGTCACAAATCCGCCACAACTATGCACAGTCATCGGAGAGCAATTCTGGGTTGGAAGCAATCTTTAAAGAATGGCCAAACAGCTGCCACCACAAATTCAATACTCTCTCTACTTGAAAGACTCGTCGTTAGTACATTACGGACGCTGCTAAGAATTATGCGCCTGCTATCGTTAATTATTTATGTGTCTAAAAACAAAACAAAAAAAAGGCTAAGGACACAACAGCCTAGCTGTTTTTAGATAAGCACATACTGTAAGTGACACGCATCGCTCCGAAACACAGAAACAGAAATGTCTGACATGAATCTGTGCACATTTAATTTTACTTAGAACACACTTCAGCTGGTATTTATCCACCGACGCAAACATGGCAACAGTTACAGCCCTAATTTTGCTATTATGTGCACATCTAATACAAAGCAGTCAAATCCATTAAAATAACCATTTTTTTTTAAGCAGCTGACCCATTAGATTATAAGAAAGCTACTAAACAACACACCTAACATTTTTATAGTTTACACTAAAAAAAAATACAGTGTACTTTATGTTTGTTTGTTTTGTTTTGTTTTGGGTTTTTTTTTGTAGGTATTTAATTTGTAATTCTGTTTGTTCCCAACGGGAAGACCGGTCAGGCTGCTGCCGTGGCGGTTCTCGATGATATTCAGTAGTCTCAAGTCTCTCACTCCTTGTTCGGACAAACTCCAACCGGCCTGGAGCTGGTGATGGTAGTTCTCCTGCTCTGCACAGCCACTGTGACCTTGAGGATCACTCATAGCTGATGCTGCTATGCGGAGCCAGAATAAGGAGAACCTACTGCAAGCTGCAGTCCAAGCCGGTGGAGTTGGGAGACACACCGCTGAGGCAGCTGATTATAGCTGCATATATATGGTTTTATTTATAAATTTAAGCATGCGTGCACCTCCCTTTACCAAGTGTGCACACAAATACAATCTATTTATGTGAAAACACTGAATGTCTCTGTTAAAACTCTCTATCTGTAACTAATGCACCACAGTCTGTCTACTTCCAATAAAAACTACAGACACTATCTGTTTCTGTATTCTATATCAGGGATCCTCACATCCCGGCCTCGAGAGCCGGTGTCCTGCAGGTTTTAGATGTGTCTCTGCTTCAACACACCTGAGTCAAATACAGAAGTCATTAGCAGGACTCTGGAGAACTTGACTGCATACTGAGGAGGTAATTCAGCCATTTGATTCAGGTGTGTTGGATCAGGGACACATCTAAAACCTGCAGGACACCGACCTGGATGTGAGGATCCCTGTTCTATATGCTTCCAGCCGCACGCAAGTTCATCTTCATGTTGGAGATACTAGACATGAAACAGCTGCTTTTAGAATATGATATAATCAACAAGAATCGACAGTCTTTCACTTTGCAGACTCACCTTTTTACTGTGAAGTGGATGCGGTGGCTCTGCTCCAGGATCTTCATCAGTGTCTTGGTGTCATACTCAGAGGGTTTCTTCAGGGTGACTCCCTCAGGCAAACCATGCACCACGACACAGCCAGGGTCCTTCTGGATCCACTCATAAGGCACAGGGACCAGGCTGCTCTTTCCGACAGCTTCACCTGCATACCGCATGATGCACTGAGTGCTTTTCTACCCATCTTATAAGAAACTCTATAAAAGTGGCTGCCCACGCTTCAAAAAAAGATTACTTCAACACTTCTCTATAAAAATCTAATTGAAAAAAAAAAATTGGCTTCAATGACTACTCACTGTAAAGTACAGTGAAGACTTCCTCCACCATCTTCCTCAGAACAAAGATGTTGGACTGGGCATCTGATGGAGCTCTCGGTTTTCCATGCTCAGCATCCTTACTCAGTTTGCCGAGATCGCCCTCCTGGTCTTTGGTATGGGAATTTGCTGCAGTCAGATTTTGCAGGCATGGCACCCCTGAAGCCGAATAAAAGAAAAAGTCACGTTCCACTTTCAATAACTTGAAAAATAACAAGTGCACATGCACCTTTCAAATGCTTACGGGTCCAAATGAGCTACAGTGTGATTCAGAATGAAGTAAACTTCATCTTCTTTACCCCCCACCCCCACCCACCCAAAAACAAACTCAGTCATTTGTCTTTGAAGGTTAAAAACAAAACAAAACGAAAAACAAATGACTGAGAGTGCTGGTTCCTAAAACTAATGGCTATGTCACCTTTTGAAAAATAGTGTCATATAAAATGAATGACTTGTTTTTCCAACAATGTGTGTAGATAAATGAAAATAATCTCCAATAAAGCAGGGAACATTAAGCTGTTCGGTTTGAGTCTCAAATAAATCAAAGTTGAGCCAATGTTCTCAATAACAGATGCCTTGTGAAAATTAAACTTGATAAACTGGTGTTACAGGCATAGACAGTATAAAAGATGGACCGACCGAGCGTGACATTGCCCAGTGGCTTGGGTTGTGAAGCCTCTAGCATTTTTTCGCCGTCACCATCTTGGTGCTTTGACACTGGATGTGTCGAGCGAGAGACAGATCTGACTGTGAAACCCTTCAATTCAATTTTATTTATATAGCGGCAATATACAACAGCAGTTGCCTCAAGGCACTTTATATTGTAAAGTAAGGACCTTACAATATTAGAAAGAAACCCCAACAACCACCCCCCACCCCCTACGAGTGAGGACACGGCAACAGCGGGAAGGGAAAACTCCCTTTTAACAGGAAGAAACCTCTGGGAAAACCAGGTTCAGGGAGGGGCAGCCACGATCGGTCGGGGGGTGAGGGGAAAAAGAAGAGAGCAGAGAGACACTCTGGACAAAAGGTAAACCATATGTTCACCTGGCTGTATTTCACCTCCTGTCATGACTTCTCTGTAAAAAACATTCAGATGATATATCAGCTGATACGGGCCCCTTTTGATATCGGCCTATCGGCAAATAATATGGCATGTACAGATGTCGGTGGCGGATGTTTGCTTTCTCTTGTGTCACGTGAATTTTGGCCGGGCTAAATGTTTGACTTTAAGTGAGGCTTTATAAAACAATTCTTTGTTTCACTGGCACAAAAGGGAGCAATAAATCATAACGAAAACAAAACAACAAAAAGTACAAGTATCAGTTATTGGCCAGATTGCTGTTTTAAGCAATCTGTGGCACGAGTCAGAATTGCTATGAAAATATTTGTTTGCTCCATTAGTCGGCACCGATTTTGTTAGAAAAATGGAACATTAATTTAAACCTGTCTCCGCCTACAGAGGCACGTTGGGTTTCTAAAAAAGAGCGGTGAAAAGCACCGTCTGAAAATTTGCAAACATAATGCATCAAAAATGGCTCTGCTAAATAAGACATGGTGAGACACTTCGCTGATGCGTTATTTTCGAAAAGAAAAAAAGAGGGGGGAAAAAGTGTGGCACTGCATCTGCTTTGGCGGTTTATTTCATGGCGACGTCGTCTGATGTTGGAGTAAGCTGCAGTGGTTATTAAAGCTGTCTGATAACCTGCATCTGTGCACGCACGAAACTGCAGATTTCTACTGGGACACAAGTGACACAAGTGTATTTTAAGTAACGGCCTCACAGCTGCAGCTGTAATGAGAGTGATCAATGCTCTACTAAGACTGAATGAATTATGGAAAACAATGTTCAGAGCGGAGCTTACGGCAAAACTTGTAGAAGTCTGTTTGGATTTCCCTCCTGGAGTTGAGGAACACTCTCCCCTTTTCCGTGCCGACGGCAATCACGCTGTCCTCGTGCACGGTGACGCACGCCACCTCGGCGTTTAGTTTAGACATCGCCATGCACTGCAAAACGCAAAACAAGGACGCTTTTAGGTTGACAAAGGAGGACGAAAGCGCCGCATGGCTCCGATGGCTTAAACAGAAAGAAAAAGGAAGGAAATTAGGGGCCCTGATGAGAACTTACAGATGTGGTGAGAAAGTTTACGTTCACTCATCACTGCTTGACAGCTGGTACAGTGTTCTTAAGTTTGAAAGGCTCACCTTTATGCCTTCAAACAAACCTGCTGTCAAACAGCTCTATATTTGTCTCATCTGACCGTGAAACTTTTCTCCAGAAGGCATTTGGCTTGTCCATGCGGGCAGCTTGAAGGTGTCGATTTTGGAGTGCATGAAAAATTCTGACCAAAACCGGATGCATGCTGGTCCATTTATTAGCCATTATGAGTCAAAGAATATATGCAGGGCTTCCATCAGTGTACAACAAGCCTGCTGAACTCCAGGGTATAAGCTGACACCCCCCCCCCATCAGGCCTATGCACATGGTTAAGTAAGACCAGTTAAGTTATTTCAAACAGTGACTTTGTTGTTTCCCATAAGCAGAACAAAACAGATGGATTTCACTAAACTTCTATTAGTCATTTTGGCTGCACAGATCAAAATCTTCAACAGAAAACGATGCTGTGTGACGCTTAATCTTGAACATACCACTGAGTCGAGGGCAGACACCAGGCTGGTGAGGATCTCCTGTCTGGCTGACACCAGCGGGACCTGCGGCTCGCCGCGGGAGTTCATCCTGATGCCATCGCATGCCAGCTTCCTGATCTGAGCCATGCCTCTGCAGGGACCGGATGAACACAGTTTAGACAAGCAGCCACAGAGCGACACAGACAAACCCTGCATGTGTCTGAGGATGCATTCCTGTACACATGCAGCAGTGACCTGCATTCAAAGCAGGTTCTGCTGACATCATGTGGTTTGACTTTAAGCAAATACAAGCTCGCATCCCGAACGCTGAGCTGATATTGGAATCCGGTAGGTTAATTAATTCAGAAAGGGGGTAGAGTTTTCTTCACCTATTTTATACAAGTAAGAGTCCACAGGCCACATCAGGCAGGACATCATGCTGATAATTAAAGTGATCGTTGAGATATATTCACCATGTTTAATGTGTCAGCATGTCTCCACAAAAACACCAAGCAGAATAAAAACTTGCTGGGAACCATTTTAACTTAGGTTCAGACGCAGGACCACACCTTAGATGCTTCTCTTCCTGTTATATGCCTATAAATGGATTCCTGCCATGCACGCCTGTTTGTTCTCATATCCTCCACCCGCCCCTCTATTCTCTCTTTCCAATATCACCTCTCTTAGGGGCCCCAGGGGGTCTGCGGAGCACAGAAGCAATGGCAGATCCATGCCAAAGTCATCATGCTGCTCCGCTGTTCCCATCTGCCAGATGCAACTTGAACAATTCAGCTTCACTAAAAGAGAGGAATTTTATAAGAGAGGGGTTCAGCAAAGTCAGGAAGATATCATCCGCTGGAGAACATGACTACCTGGGGGGGGGGGAACATTCTGATTCCAGATTTTTCAAATTGTCCAACCCATCTGAATCATATGCTTCCAAACTTATTAAATCCTTTTCATTACTGCCAGGTTTGTTGTGCCCTACAAGATAATGATGTCAAATCCAATGGCAGTGCACACCTGAGTCACCTGCAAACCTTTTCTTCCCCCACTGTGTTTAGACACAAAGATTTTAAAAAAAAAACAGTTGTGTTGACATCGAAAAACCTGTTTAGACCTACGTTTTTTAAACAGACATCAGTAAGGGAATCAATAAAGAATCTGAGCTACAAACTGAAATGACAGTGGGACTGATATCAATAAAATCTTATCACAATCCATTCCTATAATACACCACAGTGGGTAAAGCCTCAGTCCTTAGTTTAATGCACTCCACAAGATGTACCTTCGGGATTCTGCTCCATATCGACATGACTGCAAATGTGTCATAACTTGTGACACCAATGGGCAGATTCCCGTTTAATTCCTGATTAAAAACACCACAACGGTGCATAGAACCATACAGCTGGGGTCATAAATGACTCCACTCAGTCATTGTGAGGTTATACTTTCTCCTTAACAGGTGGTGCAGAAAAAAAAAAAAGAAGAGGCACTGGCTTCAGATTACCAAAACGAGTCCTGATGTTATCAAAATGATTGCAGGTATAACTGCATAATACACTTCAGCATCCTATGAATAACTAAATCACCTAAATAAGACATAACAAAAACGGGCCATGCAAATAAAAATGAAGAGGCAAACAGACAGGAAGTGTTAAAGAAAAGCTGCTCGGCTAAAGCCAGGCACTATGTTCTCATGGCAACTGAAACCTGTCTCCTTGGAAACTAATCTCGGGGCATTTGAACAATGCAGCTCTGGCCTTTAATCTCTCCAGACACTGGGAACCATTATACTAGCCTCTGGCAAGCCCAAACCACTGACTCAATAGAGAGAGAGGACAGAGAGGCAGAGAGAGACAGACGAGAGGCAGCGGAGGAAGAGGAGGGTGGGTGTGGTGGGGTTCAGCTGCACCAGTCTGAACGTGCCAAGTCTATTGGCCATCTAAATCTGCCTCCCCTGAGGCCACAGCAAACATTACCCCCCTCCCTCCTAAATTATTATGGCCTCGAAATAGATGGCCTCTTTCCCTTGCATATTTAAAAGGCAAAAGAAGTAGAAGGGTAGGAAGAACGGTGGGGATAAGCAGAGGCTCGGGATAATGCCATGTCAATTGCTTTGCTAAAGGAAGCTCAAGCATAATGTCACAGTGCTGCTATGGTTCTCAGTGACTATTGAAGAGTTTAACGTGGAACGGCTTTTATAAATAAAGCATTGCTCGAAATCAATGAGTCTATTATGAAGTCAAAAAAAAACAAAGCCAAGATTATTTATTGTAAATCCAGCTGTTGATGGAGAATGAGGTGAACTTCACAGGCGTGCAGGGACTATTCTTCTACGATTTCATCCAGTCGACTCTGACAAAGCTCATTTACTCTGAAGCTCGCAACAAGAAGCTTACGGTCCTTGTTACTATAAGCTACATGTCTTTCAGTTTATTTAACATAATATGGTTCTTTTCTGAATGTTGGCACCCACCAAAAAGGGTTTGTCCTTGGACTGTGAAACAAAACAGTTGCACAAACTACATTTTTATTTATCAACTGGCCAAAAGTAACAGGGAAATGCGCAGACTTCTGCTAAGTAAGGTAACACTGACTCTTTGTCTTAACTATATTCAAACCAATTCTACTTGGGTGAATAATCACCCTGGATAGCCACAAAAGCCCTGCATAAAGGACTGTAATTTAGTTCCTGCTCCTGGGTGCTTCATGTTCAAGGTTTGCTCAAGTATACCAAAAATCCTAATAATTATTTTGGCAAATATTGGCATCATGGTTATTTAATACGATTGCTCACAGATCTTGGAAAAATGGTGGATTTACCTGAACTAGAACAGCCACAGCCTGGCAATGAGCAAATTTGGACTTTATTAAGGAGCAAAAATAAAGAAAAAGAACACGCTGCACTGCAAAATGCGTGAATTACTGCAAAACTTTGTTATAATGATCGGCGGAAACCAAAATTGGAACTGAAATTAAAATTCAATTAATTGCACAATATGCTCAGTAACTTGATATGACATGAAAGACATAAAAAATATGATTAGAAGAGCAAATGACACAGAAACAGCCTACTCCACTTTAACACAGGGTTTCAAATGCAGTCTAAAAATGCAACCCAAACGGTCTGCAATGTTAAGCTGTTTACTGATACAAAACACGCTTTTATAATCACATAAAACAATAAGACACTCAAGATAGCCATTACACCTCAAGTCTTAGCTGTTTTATTTTCCAACAGCAGGATCTACAAAACAGGGCACAACACAGTCACATCAGGTCAAATAGTTTCCCCTTATTTCCTATAATATTGTATATTATTATAATGTTGTTGTACAATGGTGGATGCTCATATTAAATATACCCTAAGTTCAAAGAATGAAGTCAGCATATGTACAAGTAATCCCTGTGAGCCAAAAACTCAGACTGCTCTGAACACACCGTTTCTGACAGTTTTTATACTTATGGCTCTATATGATGTCATTAAGAGTGTGGATATACCTAATATGGTCATCTCACACACACAGCTCTGGCTGTGAGCACGGAAGCCCCTCCCATTGCTGTTCAAACCTTCTTTTTGTGAGGCACAGCCAATCAGGAGGGTTGGCTTTCAGGGAGGTACCTTTGTAGAGCTTTTCTTCTCATACTGACAACTCAAAGCACTTTTAGACTACACACACACACACACACACACACACACACACACTTATACAGCACTTTTTACAAATCATGCACACTCCATTGGATTCATCCAATGGATTGAGGAGGGTTCAGTATATTGCCCAGAGAAACTCAAAATATAGACTTGAGGAGTTGGGGATTAAACCGTCAACCTCACTATTAGAAGATGACCTGCTCTATCTCCGGAGCCACAGCATCAAAGGGGAGAGGAGCTAAAATGAAGGATGAGCTGTGCTGCACCAAATGAGTGATGATAAATAAGGAATATTTTTTCACTGTAAGTTATGCAAAGCTACTCCAGTATAACTCCAAGAATAAAAATATGGAGCTGGAAATGAGCCGAACAGGTCCCCTTTAAGATCTTGAGCAATGTTTTTAAAGGCCCGTACACTTTAATCCCATAAACACATAGTAAACTGCAAACTTGCATCAGAGGTAGGCAAGATTAACTTTAGCGTGACTCATAATGTTTACACGTGCCTACAAGTTTCATGTTGACTAAAGTGAATTAAATACAATATCCACATATTTTAGTGTGAGGTGTTCTTGTGGAAGCTTATATGGCTGCTGGGACAGCACCTGCTTTAACGCAATGCTACTCCTCGTTGTAAATTTAGACATTGTTTTATGTCTTTGTGGCTCAAAGTTGTGTTTATACTCTACAGGCTTCAAAAATGATAAAAAAAAAATTACACAAAGAAAACTATAAATAAAAAGGGGCTGCAGATGAACACCAGTTATATCTAACTTTTAATTCCAAATGGTACAGCATGATACTATCACTCATGGCCACCAGCACAGAGAAATGGGTTTCCAGCGCACCTGCTCACCCACACAGGTGTCTCCAATTATTGTGGCTGATTAGGCCTGTGCGCAGGGTGAAGGTTAAAGCTAATGGCAAAGCTTCCTGAACCAACATAAATGGCTGTGCTGCATGATGTTAAATTTCCACAGTGTTATAGCCAGTATCACTGTAATGGAGGGGCTTTTTTTTTTTTTTTTTTTAAACAATCCTTTCCTGTCCACAGATACACAGTATTTCACAAAATTACAGATTTGTGAAATATTGTAAATGGGAAAAGCATTCAAAGCAAGTTTGTTACGCACTACTCATGGGTGGAACTGAATGTAAACAAAGTCTTTCTTTAGTTCATCCTTTGCATAGCTCTGAAATGCTTTCAAATTGAGTCAATTTACACTTGAATTCAACCAGAAAAAAACACTGAGCTGAGTTCTCACTCGTACTGTTTATGATGCTGCTGATATGTGTCGGCGTGCTCAACAGCCACTGTTTCAAGCTGGTAGGCAGCAGATTTCATGTGTGTGATGAGATGGATCTGAAAACAGACTGAACCAGTTCCAACTGGTGGTGTGCCACTGCAGGTCTGTAAGTGCTTAGTTTCTCCACGTGCAACAGAACTCAGGAGTGTAAGAGATGTCAATCAAGTGCAGTCCTCAGAAGAGGTCTGATTAGGAAAGATAAGTGGAAAACACCTCTTAAGATTAAGTTAATTCTACTTGGAAAATTGTGCACAATTTCTTGAGGGAAGGAAAAGTCAAGTAGGACTTTTTTATTATTATTATTATAAACATACAGCACCTTGCAGTAAGTCAGGGTGTGGTTTGAGAGATCTTATCTAACTTTTCCTTCCAACACAGCACATAATCCCTTTGTTTACACACCGTGTCAGGGGCCTTAAGTCACCATCGGTGAGATTTTAATTGCTGCAAAGTCAAGCAGAAATTTAAAAAGGAGTTTAATTTTAAAGGATTCCTGCCAAGGCTTGATTTATACCCAAAACTTAATTGAGTTAAAAACTATCCAGAATAACAGGAAGCCATTATGGGTCTCTCATTGGTGCACGAACTGTAAAAACTCACTTGTTTACTGGCATATCTATAAGGAAATCAAACTAGTGAACAGATTTTTTTTTCTAAACCTTTATCTCACCAGGAAGTGAAACTCATCAGATTAAGAATTTCTTTTGCAAAAGTCCTGAACCAAGATAGGCTGCAACTCCAACTGCCTTTTATTTATAGAAAAAAAAAAGTTAGATTTTTCACTGAAGTACAAAAAAAAAAGTTGACTAAGTGCTGATAAATACTTTTAAAAGTTCGCATCACAGCTGAGTAGAAAAAGAAAACCCGGACTGAGGAGAATAAAACAGAACGAAAACATGCATGAGACGTGTCTACTTCAGCTAATTTGTTCCAAACACCTAAAGCTGATGGTTTCACTCCAGTCAGCTGTTTTCTGTTTTTTTTAACAAACTTTAACGGGTCTCTTGTACAAACTACAAGAAGACAGCTGAGGTTAAAACGAGGAGACAATGGCACTCTAATGTCCAAATTAAGCGCACGATGTTTGTATTATATTTGCGACCGGCTTACTTATTTAGATTATCTAACGCTGTTTTATGACACTTTTAAAACAGGGTGTAATTATAGGACAGCCAGTAATTTCTCGTTAAAGTTAACTGCGGCGCTGTGCCGTGTATCGAGGCTGGAATGAAAGTCGATAGCGCTGCTAGTTATTCAAACGCTTTGGCTGAAAGTTAAAATGTGTAGCAGCCTCCTTTCTTACACTTGCTAATGCGGCTAGCTGGCTTTGTTGTATTAGCTGGGTAACCTTCTGGTAAGTGATAGCAAAAATATGGGGGATAAATTGCCAAGCAGACAAACGGACGCTGTATCCCAGTCATAAACACGGGCTAGCGCTCCACTCGCAAGGTTAAAGGGAGGGGTCCCTGAAACCTGCTAACTATCAGTAACCTTTCTCTGCTACTTACCATATGTCTAACTAATCATCGCTGGCTAATTAGCTAATGGTAGCTTTAGAGCATTGAGCTAGCTGTGCAGCGTTAGCCCCCTTATGCTAGCTAGCGCTAGCACTTTCCTTTCATCTCCTCCCCCAGTCCAGAAATTAGGTTATAATCTGTAATTTCTAAATGCACAATCACAAAAAGCCACAAGCTTCGCGAGAACGCACAACAAAACTCCACAATAATATCAAAACGGACATCGAAATCTCACCTTAATTAGCGATTAAATAGCCTTGTTGCTGCTGTCAATCCCGGAATAGGTTTATTCCCCCGTTTTAATCCATCAGAAACGCTCACAATTCCCATCCACAATGTAGCTGTGCCATCTGCTAAAACATCGTAATCCGGATCATCACCACGACGACTTCGATCCCACGTCCAGTTGTCTGCTATTTGTGTATATTTTTCCTTAGTTTATGTCTGTTTTTTCCCCTTAACAGAGAAGGGTGTCCCTTTCCCCTTTCTTTGTTCTGTAATCCAGTAAAATTGAAACTCATTCGCCTCCTGCTAATCCCAGCCCAACTCAACAACAGCATCTATTGGCTGCAATTTACATACAGGATTAACGGAGGAACCTCTGGAAAAAACCCCAGGGAGCAAAATGTACATTGAAAGAAGTATTTCCTTTTTTTTTTCTTTTTTAAAATTTTATGTGCATATATCTCATTTGGACTGTGGCTATTTAAATCACTGTCTGCCACTTGACAGCAACTTCACGCATTACTTTTCTGCTTTAAGAAATCCTTCGTAGACTGGTGTGTAGGTGCTTTGATGTGATAGCTGTGCAGTATCCGAATTATTTTTAGGATTAGAATCTGTCCAAAGTGGATCTGCAGCAGCTACATGGATCTTGTGGCCCTGGAAGTTATGCCATAGCTGTAGTGATTGCCTAAAATAGCTCATGTCTGTTTGATATAGGGTAAAGTTCAGATCCTAGAGCAGGGGTGTTTTTTCTTTTTCCTCATTTCTGTGCAGGGGTGAAAATATATGGATAGTAAAAGAAATATTTCCAGATCCTGACAAACTGTTTAAATCAGAGTAAAAATATTTAGTCCCCAAGCTGCTACATGTGAAGTCTTCCTGCTTTTGTAGCTCCACTGTGATCTGGAATAAACATGTAATAAGACTTTTTTTAAATTTATTTTTTTACATTTTTTAAAATGTATCCCAGGCTTGCTCATGTATTATGTAAATGGATGTGAATGTTAACTTGTACTTGGAGTCTTAAAAAATCAGCTTCATCTACTCCAGAGTTTTAGTATGGCCTTTTAAGTAGTCTTGAGGTCATTGTATTGACTTCGATTTAGCGATAAAATTGATTTTTTTTTTCTTTTTTGTAAATTGAATGCTTGTTTTTAAGGCCCTGCACGGTCTGAAACATCAATATCTCTCTGATGTTTTTCTTGTAAGCAATGACCCAGCTCAACCCCCATCGGGTCAGCCGGATCAGGTTATTTCTTGGGTCACCACAAATACTAATGAAGCCAATTTTACTTTTAATGCGGTGCCAGATGTTGTTAGATGCACTATAACATTAGCAGAGCTTAAAAGCCTTATCACTGTACCAAATTTCTGCTTGTTTAATTTTTAGGTTTTATTAATTTTCACTGAACTACTGCTGATCTTCATTTTATTTCTGCTACTTTTTTCTTTCTTAACTTATGCCTATTTTTCATTTTATGGATTATTTGTTTATATCCTGCTTTATCTGGATTTACATTATTTAAACTTGGCAATAAATCTTAGTGTTGGAAAGCCTGTTTATTTCCCCTTAAATGATGCCACATTTGTAAGGAAAATGCATTTGTGGGTTGAGCAGCAGAGTTGAGTATGTGGGTTGTGCCCATGAAAAACCTGCCAGTCTTCTCTGTCAACACCAAGCAGCTTATTCTGCTATTGATTCTTGTTTGGTGTTTATTGGATTTGATGATTGATGTCTTAAGAAACAAGACATTTTGGCAATTTAACAATTCATTCATTTAACAAACAGGCCTCAGGAGCATGCGGAAGAACCATACACAGCCGCAACAGCTTGGGACCACTTCCTCCTTATGCTGGTCACCAGTTTGGTCACACACTGCTGTGGGATTGCATCCCATTCTTCAACCTGCATTTGTCACAAGTCAGTCAATGTGGTTGTGCTGGTCACTTGAGAACGAACAGCATGCCCACATTGATCCCACAAGTGTTCAGTGGGGTTGAGGTCAGGACTGCAGGCAGGCCATTCAATCACCTCTACTCCCAAATTCTGGAGGTAGTCTCTGATAAACCCTGCTCTGTGGAGGAGAGCATTGTCATCTTGGAGAACAGAGTTCATCCCAGACTGTGGAGGTATGGGATTGTTACTGGTTGCAGAATCTCATCTCGTTATCGCTCCAATGATGGCAAACCTGATCGTCTGCAGCTGGGGTACCAGAAGCTCAGAACAAGAGTCAGTAGCAGAATAAGCTGTTTGGCATTGGCAGAAAGGTTTTTCATGGGTACAACCCACATACTCAACTCTGCTAATCAACCCGCAAATGCATTTTCTTACAAATGTGGCTGCATTTAAGGAGAAATTAACAGGTTTTCAACAGTATAAGATTTATTGCCGAGAAGCATTGTTGCAACAAAAAATAAACACAAATTTCCTTACTTTTTGTGCTAAGTTTATATAAGTGTTGTGCTGTGATCTGTGGTAGCTTTACTTTGAAAGAAATGTGCCACATGAATAAAGTTTTGCTTGGTTGGTTATTTAATTGGGGGGGGGGGCATCACTATGCAATTTTTTAACTATCTAAGCCACCCGAAATCAAGTTTTGGTTATGTGTCCCGTGAACTAAAATGAGTTTGAGACCCCTGTCCTAGAGGAAAGGGTACTTATAAAATTATTCAATTTCAAATAAATTTGAATCATAAATTATGAATGTCATCTACTGTAATATCATCAGTTTCAGTTACTTGTCCTCTTTCCTCTGTGTTATGCTCTTTCACCAAAAGGAAAAATTACATCTGCATCTTATCTATGCTGTGCTTTTACAAATAAGTAATTTCTCACTTATTCAAATGTCACCTGCATAACCAATCAGCCCTCTAGCAGAAACTGGGACACGTGGATAAGCCCTGACATTTGCCAAGGCCAACAAATAAAACTGATATATCTGGAGGTTAGAAATCCAGAGATCGTAAATAAATGTGCAGCATCTGGATGTTTCATCTTCACCATGAGGCGATTTTTCCCTCATGAAGGATTTATTGCCACCTTTTCTGGTTGATATCGCTGCATTTTAATAAAAAAAAAAATTTTAGCCATGTAGGTTATGGTTGTTCCTAAACCACCAAGCTCCTAAATCCAACACCACTGCTTTAAACCAGCTCTGCAGAAATATTCCGATCTGCTGTGCTTCGCCTCGAAAACAAACACGCTGAAAGTCGCATAAGCATGAAGGGATGTGAAATAAAACACCAGCAGCCCTTGCCCACATGGTTAATATTTAATGACTCAATCTCCAAAACCATCGCAGCAATACTCCAAAGGGTATGAACCCTGCAGCTGTAAAGGCCATGTACAATATCCAATGGAAAATTCATGTTTTATTTGAGCTGACCAGTGCCTGCCCTGTATGTGTTCTCAGGGAAACTACTCAAGGCTTCCTACCCCCCACCCCACCTCCGTGTTATGTCTCCTGTGAGGCAGTAGCACCCTATGACCAACTACAAACTGGATCCCCCTAGTTCAGTTTGACAAATGGATAAAACAATATTTGGAAGACTTAAGAGTATAAATGTTAGATGCAAACGAAATCCAGATGGTTTTGTTCTGGGGAAGGGCGAATGTAACATCCCACATCCATTGTTTGGGTTTTAGCTCTTGTGAAAGCCCTTCAGCAGACTTCAGAAAGGGACAACAAAGAAATCCGGGGACATTGCAATCGGCTCATACTGTATACAGTTAACACAAAACTATGGAAGGAATCTGCATTGAAACAATCCACAGTAAATAAAACCCGATCGGAGAAAGAGATGTACTGATGCACAGACGGTTTTAGACAATGAAAAAGTCTGAAACATTTCACTGTGTTTGTTCCACAAATGTCCTGTAACGTCCCTCAGAGCTGAATTCAGCAGGTCTCCCAGAGTCGTTAGATCACGCTCAGGCTTCAGTCCGAGCAAGGAGCTCACAGATGTGCAATGGCTGAGAAGGACCACTTTTTCATTGATGTACCCAGCAGCCACCTTAACTAACACCTTAAGGGAGGATTGGTAGTAACATCATCACCATCAATTCTGTAACCGATGATTTTTCTTCATGTGTATTGATGAGTCAGGGCGCAGAATGGCGAATTCTAAGGCTGGAAGAGGTTGATTTGTGTTTCATTGTTGGCCGAGAAATTATTATTAAGAGAGCTCTAGTCGACACTTAAAACTGCTTTGTGCTCATCGTGCTTCTACCAGTTTACGTACATCATTGGGACCAAATGGTTCTGAGGAGCTATGTGAGAACTACATAGCTTCAAGGGCGTCGTCTTCCCCTATATTGCAGCACGCTGTCGACCCCAAACAAGGTATAGTTGATGTTACCTTGCTAGCCCTGAGTTGTTGGGTTTGACCAGATTAATCAGATCAATTGGGAGAATATCTAACATGCATTCAACCTGTCCACTACTATGAAGGTTTTTAACCTCGCTAAGTTTGATTTTAAAAAGAGCGTGAACACTGAACAGGGTTAAGTAGTGATTGTTGGTTTTCTCTCAGTAATACTGTAAGGTGTTATGGATTACTGTGGAGAGTGCCCTTGTGCTGTGTATTTAAAACTGAGTTAAACAATATTATACTGGATTAAGGGTAATGTTTGCTACCAATCCTCATCAGATATCAAGGAAGGTGAAACATGAGTCCAACTTTTTAAACAACCAAAAAAAGAAAAAGGCCATCAGCTCACGTACAGTAGACAGGATTATCACAAAGCCCAGGAGCAAAATAAAAGTAATAAATAAAAAGCGACTGAGACCCAGTTTTTCTTCTCGTTGTCCATCAGTCCTCATGCTTTCTTGATCAAAATTCAGAACTGTCAGACTTCACTGAATGATAAAACTTCAACTTGTAGATTCAGACTTTCTAACTAATGTAAAGCATCAAGTTGCCACACTGAGTTCTCAGCAGTTGTTCAACTGATAATCTCTTCACGTCCACATCTTTTTTTTTTCTTCTTTTTTTCCCCCGTTTGTAGTACTTTAAGCGGTCTTCATGATTGGCTAATAGGTGCTTTCTGTAACAACACTTAAATTCACTTGAGAGAGCAATTCGCTGTTTTGGTATTAACTGTAAACTGCGACGTTTTGCAGGCGTCCACCACAGCATGTCCCATCCTGTCAGATCGTGTCGGCGTCCCACTCTCATCTCTTCCTCTCACATCAGTCGTTGTTTCCTAACAAAAAAAGAAATGCATGCCTTTATTAAAATCCAGTATTATTATTATTTAACCGATGACTTGAAAAAAAATAGAAGGAAAGAATACCAACATCTTGAGTGCTGTGTGACTCCTGGTGGTGAATCCCATTAGCCGAATTTGCACCATGTACCTGAAAAACAGTCAAAAATTATCATTTTAGTCCTGCTCTTGGCATAATTAGACATTAGAGGATCATTTGAGCATGTTGGCGATACCACTCTCATGCCACGAGCTGGTTAGCTTGGTTTTAATATCTAAAAAAAGTTTTAATGTCCACCATCTGTAGGCGAGGGATGAGATTTGGCGCCAGAAATATTCTGGTAAACCTTCCAGTCACAAGCTTGCTTCCGCAGAATAAACATTTTTTTTTAGGATTTTCTTGGTTCAAACTGTGATTTATTTTATTTTATTTTTTTTACCGGGCTTTTATCTGGATGCCTTCGCATGGCCTGGACCAGCTGGTCGACTTGTTGGTTGTGCTCCAAGGCGTTCCTCAAAGCGTCCTCAGTACTGAGCAGCCGCTGGCGCAGGCGGGACACCTCTGAGTCCAGAGCTGAGGGGTCTAGCATTGAGTACCGCCGGTGGTCAGGGGAGGACCGTTCCCTACCCTGAAAGAACCACACATACATATATGCTCATAGGTGAGTGAGTTAAATCAAAAATATAAGAAAATAAGTTGGCAAGCAAACAAGCAAGCAGGCCAGTGACTCTACTGCAATCACGGTAAATATTTCTTTACATGACAGACACAGTCGGGCCACTCTTTAAAGATGAGCTGCCAGGAATTCTTTTAAATGGCAGTGTAAACCTTCACAATGCTAAATGATCTGTTTAAGGTTGAGCATATTTCCTTTTGTCCTAATACATAAAACATAAAATCTTAATCTTAAAATCTTGAAAGAGGGTGTACTTCTCTCTCTTTTTTTTAAACCATAATTATATGTTTTTCGTTGTCTTTGTAAATTTTATTTTATTTATTTATTTATTTTTATTTATCATCCTAAAGTTCTTTGTTCTCACCAGTAAAAGCAGTTTTTCTCTCAGCGTCTTGATGTCATCCTGAAGTTTCTGCTCCTTGACCTTCCACTCAGTCTTGCGGACTTCTCGGTTGAGGTCTTTCTCCATATCCCGCGAATGGCGATGTGATTCCAGGAGTAACACCCTCAGTTCATTCAGACTCCTGCGATTAAAAAAAAAAAAAAGACTCAAGGGAAAAATAGCTTTTTGTCCGTATTTCTTTCTCCTGGTCTGCAGAATCGCAGGGAGAACAGGAAACTTCTGAGGTGGGAAAAATGGATAGAAAAGTAATACAGTTTTGCTGTCAGGCATCATATGAATCGCCCCATTTGCTCAGACCTTGCTAAAAGACCATTATTATCCAAAAGCATTCACAATATGTGAATATGTCAGGCAGACAGGCCAGTGGGAACAGTGGAGGCGGCACTGACTCTGCTACGTAGCCCCCCCAGTATACATCATCTTAAGTGTGTTGGCTGTTTGCCAACACACTTACATCAGTGAACCACATTAACACTGGGGAACAGTTTCATGCACCTTTGCACTGCATGCTACTCAAAGGTTTAAAGAACTTTAACACGTGTGCTGTTATTTTCATCGTACAACTGATACTTTAACAGATCATATGTATGTGATGTAAGAGGGGTCTATTGCTCAGAGATGTTTATAAGGTGGTAGATATGGCAAAGCTTGTTTTAAACTGAGTGGAGGCAGGGCTGTGGAATTAATCCAGTTTTATTGTGAACTACTATTTGGGCCTCCAGTGATTACTAAAATCACCGTGGTGCTCCTGTTTTATCTTTCAGTGCAACCCCTTCCTTCCCTGATTTATTAAGTTTGCTCAGTTTATGGAAGTTAAATTATCGTTAACATAAAAAGAGATCAACTTCTGGAGGACAGCGTTTTAAAGAGTTAAATCAAATCTGTAATCGAGTCCATCTATAATCGACATATTGACCAAATAATTATGATTAGAATTTTTCCCATTAAGTCAAAATCAGTTAATTTCATAAAGAGTTGTTTGAATTTTTCATTATTAAAAGAATGTTCTTGACGATTACTGATAATGCCCTCAGTCACCACACCCTGCAGCTCATGCATGATTCATGACTCTTTTTCAGTGAGATGTAATGTGTTATTGGTGCGTTACTCGGTTTATCTTATCAGCTTCCTCAGCTTAAAATGTTTGGGTTTTTTTTGTTAACCAACTAGTTTCTATGTACCCTCTCTAAATATACAGTAACTGGCCACTTCATTAGGTGGTTCAACTGCTCATTAATGCAAATATCTAAGCAGCCAATCACATGGCAGCAGTTTGATGGATTTGGGAATGCAGACATGGTCAAGATGATCTGCTGAAGTTCAAACTGAGCATCACAAGAAAAGGTGAAGAAAGGTCATTTAAATGACTTTGAATGTGACATGTTTGATGCCAGACAGGCTGGTCTGAGTACTTCAGAAACTGCTGACCTACTGAGACCATCTCTGGGGTTTACAAATAAAGGTTTGAAAAAAGAGAAAATATCCAGTGAGCGGCAGTTCTCTGGGTAAAAATGCCTTTTTGGTGGCAGAGGTCAGAGGAAATTGGCCAGGCTACCTTTAAGATGACGGGTAGGCAACAGTAACTCAAATAACCAAGTTATGCAGAAGAGCATCACTAACCGCACAACACTTTCAACCTTGAAGCAGACGGGCTGCAGCAGCGGAAGACCACACCAGTTGCCACTCCTGTCAGCTAAGGCCAGGAAACTGAGACTCACCCCTTTTGCACAGACTCATGGACATGCAGAAACTGTGCGATACCAGCATGCCAACATGTGCCAGAATCTCAGAGGACTATTTCCAGCACCTTGTTGAATCCACGCCGTGAAGAATTAAGGCAGTTCTGAAGGCGAAACCTGGTAGTAGCAAGTTTTTCCTAAAGAGGTGGCCGGTGAGTGTATATCACACACTGAAACAGCAGCTTTATCATCAAGGACACTAATGTGTACCCAACTCTAATTTTTAGTGTGGCGTAGCATTTACTAAGAGCATAAAGATGAATAATGTAGAGACTGCATAATGTAAGAATAATGGAAAAAAACTTTTTCAACAGCACCACCGAAAAATGCATTTTCTGACTGGCAAAGGACAGACCCCACTCCTGCTCTTCTGCAACCGTACAATGACAACTGCCTTTTACACTTCAGTGGTTAAATGATGACCATATTAAGGAGAGTGTTTTTTTTGGTTTTTTTTTTAATTTGACAGTGTGCAGTAAAGGACTTCTTCTGTGAAGCTAGTCAGACTCTACGGTATAGAGAGGTGGCCATCTGGCAGGTCTTTGTTGGAGAGGAAAACTCAGCCAGCTGCTCCCAGTGACTTTAGGCACCACTTTAAAGGAGGTGTGGGGTGGCCGTATGTGCTGGCACAAAGACAAATATTTTCATAAAGCTTCTGACAGAAAATGGAGCACATGCGGTCATCCATAATTTTAGCGAGGCATCAGTGTTCGACTGTGTGAAATGTGAAAGGGGGTTTCTCAGGGAAAACTCTGCAATTCCCCTCAGACATCTGAGAGTCTTTCAGGTTAAAAAAATACAAAAGCAGGAGATAGAGTCTCATGTACTGTATGTACATTGCTTAAATAGTACCCTAATTTACCTTTGAATTCATAATATCACAGGAACTTCAAGTCTGCGTGTCATAAAAAGGGGGGGGACATTATTCCAGATGCTATAAAGATAATCTCTTTGAGTATTACTCTTTCATTGTTTGTTTATACTGTGTGTATATAATGCATTTCCTTTATGGAACATTAAAGTTTTATATTTAGCAGAGGCGAGTCAGGACTTCCTGCTATGATACTTTTTGATGACATTGCATTAGAAAAACTGCAAGAACAACTGACAAATAGCTGCAAAAGAGCATTGCCTTTACTCTGAGCTCGTAATACATGCAATAAAATCAATAATGGTGTCTGCGGCTTCCAAGTATCTGTCCGTTATCAAACTGCAAATAAGAGTTTTCTTTTTCTTTTCTTTTTTTTTTTAATGCCGTCTGCATGTTTAATACAAGGGTATAATTTTTCGCTTCTGTTATTCAGAAAGTGCCGAGGCAGAATGTCGAATCAATACAGTCTCTGTGTCAAATTACCTCTCCTTCTTCAGCAGCTCCTGGCTGATGCTCACCAGTTGCCCAGAGGCATCATGGGATTTTCTGGTCATGGACTCCAGCTCCGCCTCCACGCGCATCTTCTCCTTGGCCAGGGCTTCGGCTTTCTTCTCTCCGCCGCGAACTTTGCCCTCCAGTGCTAAAGCAAGAGAGAGAAATAAATCAATATTTTGAAGATTTAAACTCATGAACTCATATACCGTAGCTGTAAAGTACAATTAAAAGCAGATCTTAAACTATAATCTATCAAGTAAAAAGCGTAAAAGAGCTTATTTTCATTTAATGTTATGCAGATTATTCAGATCATCATATTTGTCCTGGGGGGGAAGGTGTTATTTATTTATGATAAATTTATATGTGCTAATTTTGAATTCTATGCCTACAACATGTTTCATAAAAGGCTGGGAAACGGGCATGTTTACCACTGTATTTCATCACCTCTTCTTTTAAGAATGCTCTTTTATAACTCAAAAGCAAAATGTTTTTCCACTTGTCCTCAGTGCAACTCAGTCAAACGCTCAACAGTTCGGGGGCCTCTGCCGTTGTCTTTTTCATTTCTTTTCACTGTACAATAAGTTTTCAGTGTGTTGAGAAGGTGCCTGAAATTCTGATGTATCCAGCCTAGAACGTGAGGCTCACGTGTACTTACTGTGTCACGCTCTCTTTGCACAAAGGAGAGTATTTAAGAATCACCTTCCACCAACTTTCTCCAGCTCACTTCCCAGTCAAATTCTACTGAGATGCGTTTACCTTGTGACCCTGTGGGGGCTCCCAACTTTTCGAGCTGCCCTCCCTGCTATCCTCACAGCAGCTGGATTAAAGACCGACAAAAATGTCTGCCTCGTAGTTGACTGTTGAAGCTGCAAAAGCTAGAGCCAATAAAAAATGTGGCACAAGTTTTAAGATGCCAAGTGGTCCCACATAAGGCGGGGCAGCTCATCATCCTAGTGGCAGGTGCGGGCTGCAGGAAGGTCCTGTGGAGCACCCGGCTGCATTTCTACATTCAGTAAGTTTTTGGCATCGTTTTGGTAAAATAAGAAAAGCCTCTTCTGAAAAAGCATTTGTTGCTCCAAAACTTGCATATATAATACCCTCTCAGGTGTGCAGGTTACCTCTTCCATGTGTACTACAGCATGCCAAAGACAGCACAGATTTTCTCACATATTCTTCTAGGTTAGGGTCATCACCAGTGAGGGGTTAGAGCTCAGAGATGCATAAGAGACAAATGCAAGTATTCTTCACCTTGAGTTTCATATTTTTCTTTTCTCATTTTAAATTATTTACAATCCATTCTTCAAAGTGTGTCAATTTGATTATCTGAACTACATAAAGCATGTTTTGGGTCCTTTTGATGTGATGAGGCCTATCAAAAGATTTCTGGGTGATGATCAAAGAGCGTAACGGTGAAGAACACAATCCCCACCCCACCCCACCGCACGATGAACTCGGCGTGACTGTCGGAAGTGAAGCCTCCAGTCACCCCACAAACCCACACATTTATTTATTGAGGAAGATCTGAAAACTTTTCAGTTTAAAGCCTAAACTTGAAGGAAACGCTGCAGCCAAATAGAGCTTAGCCCGTCTGTATCCTGAAATGAAGTCTCCTAAAAACACAGAAACACCTGTATGTGAAAAGACACGATGCCTCCACAGAAACTCAATATTTCAGGATATCTTGTCACGAACAAAGACACCCGTGAGCTCGGAAAAGGGCGCCGCGCAGTTGTTTACCTCCGATTTGTGATTTGAGGGCTTCAACCTGGGAAGTGAGAGTAGAGACTTCTTTTTCCCTTTTCAACAACTTCTCCATTGTTTCTGAAGAAAAACACAATAACAGCCATCAGACATCTCACTCAGACAATGCAGCGTTAACCCAAATAAGCGCAGTGATGTGTGACTGGAGTGCAACAAAGCTTCCATGGTGCTAGGCCTGTAGTTTTTCGTTACCCTCCGATCTGTCACTTAGAAGGACGTTGTGAAATCCTATTAAATGAGTGGACAGAGCTCCTTGTGTGCTGCCTGTTTCCTCTTGCTTCAAGTCTTTATGCTAAGCTAAGTGGCTACAGCCTCATGTTTAACACAGATAAGTGTCAGAAAACACAAGCCTATTTCCCACATTGTTGAGGATTTTTCTTACTGACAAAAAATTTTGAGTAAAGATTAAAAACCAATTAGTGGTGAAAGCAGACCACTAGAAATGGGCAGAAATGATATCAATACAACATTAATCTTTGCGTCCAATTCTCGGGAGAAAGGCGAACGAGCACCTTTGGCAGAATTGTTGTTGTGGATGCAAAAAAAAAAAAAGAGGATAAAATAAGCTCTTCAGTGCTCACGAACACAAATGGACAGTGTGATGAGAAAAATTTGCATATCTGGTGTAAAATAATAAAACACTGTTCATCACCGGGAAGTAAGAAGAAGGAGCAGACGGCAGAAACATAATTATACTAGGAAAGCAGATCAGCTGAAGTATGTGGTTGATTTATTGTTTTATGAAGCTGTAGCTGGATGAAGAGAAACAGAAACTCATACCTTCTATATTCTGTTTTAGCTTCATCTTCTCATCTGAAATTTCATTATCTTCTATCACCTGAGAGAGGAGAAAGTGTTAGGTGTTAAACTTGTATCTAAATACTGCAGGTTCTGCCGTTGCCTCTCTCTCCTCAGCCACTCACATTAGCGTCATTAGAGGTGAAGCGTTCTGCCTGGACGGCCTGGAGCTGGTTCGCCGTCACCCTCAGCTTCTCCTCGAGTTTCTGGATCTCCTCTTGGCTCGCCTCCTGAGCTTTCTGCAGAGCCTGGTAATCCGTCATCCGCTTCTCCGACAGCTCCAGTCTCTCCCTCAGCTCCTCCGCTCTTTTGTCCTGCTCCATCTGAAGCTTCTCCATCTCTGACAGCCTTTGCTCCGCCTTCTGTAGCTTATCTGTGGCCTCCTCCAGCGCGTGCTTTCCACTTTTGGCCTCCAATTCGGCCCTCCATGTCTGGCTGCCGTCGGCCAGGTGGTCTTTGGCCTCCTGCAGACGAGCACAGAGGTCCTCTCGTTCCTTTGTCAGGATGGCGGCTTCAATTTTATGTTTGGCTTTGAGGTTTTCCACCTCTAGCTGGTGCTCCATCTTCAGGCTTTCCAGAGTGGCCCTCAGCTCCTGGGCGTCCTGCTCTTGACCTTCGGGAGCAGTATGACTCAATGATGCCTTTAGGTCCGCCAAAGATCGCTGGTGGTCACTGACTAAACTGTCAAATTTAGCCTGTTAGAGAAAGATTGCTGTTTTAGGTTACATTGGTTGTATTTGTGAAACAAGTACTTTCAAATCATTTAGTGCCTATTCAGGTGATGATGTAACCCAGAGATTTCACTTGCAGGCAATCACAAAGCCACTGTTTTAGAAAGAGGACAAACTCACTGAATGTGTGCGTGACTGGGTCTGTTCAAAAGAGAGCTGAGTGTAAAGGCAAAGCTGTCCATTTATGGGATCATCTATGTTTCTACCCTCACCTATGACCACAAGCTGCAGGTACTGACCGAAAAAATGAGACTTCCTAGGAACTTGGACAGTTTGAAGTTCAAGACCTGGTTTTAGGGTTAAAGTTAGAATTAGGCTTAGGTTAGGGTCAGTAGCAGTTTGAAATGGGTTGGATGAACGGATGACAAGATCAGTGAAAAACGGATGGACACAGAGAGATTTCTCAAATAGGATGAAATTTTGGTTAAATTCAACATTCTTAATTCTTCTTATAGCACCTTGTTTAATCTTTTTTTTTTTAAATCCTGCTATGAGCAAAATTTTATAAGCACTGAATACCCCCCTCCATTCATATATATATATATATATATATATATATATATATATATATATATATGTGTGTGTGTGTGTGTGTGTGTGTGTGTGTGTGTGTGTGTGTGTGTGTGTGTGTGTGTGTGTGTGGTGAACTTAAAACCATCACATTTGAAAAGATGGTTACAAACACACAACTGCTCACTGACATGAAAACACTGCTCTGGCTGACAGAAACAGAGCAGAGTACCTTCCAGGTGTCCATCATTTCCACATTTTCCTTGGTGGCCTGTTGAACTTTCTGTTTCATCTCATTGATCTCCAGATTTTGTTTTTCCACGACAGCCTTCAGCGAGTCCACCTCCTGCTGGCTCGCTGCTAAGGCAGTCTCATACTTCTCTCTGAGCTCGCTGCTCTCCTTGTAGCGCTCCCGGCCCGCTGACAGCAGCTGCTCACGCAGCAGGAGGGTCTCTGGCTGGGTGTCGGAGCCCTGGGCCGCATCGCCGTGGTCAGCTTTCTGTAAGCTTGCGTCAGCCCCTTTGAGCTGCGCCCGGAGATTCTCGATCTCAGCTCTCCTGAGGCTGAGCTCCTCCTCCAGCTGCATGATGCGACTCTGCTCTTCAACTGTGGTTTGCTGATGAGAAAGCAAGCAACAATCCAACACTGCTTTTGAAAGTTTTCTGAGGAGAAATGTCCTTTCTATAAAAGGATCATATTTACTACGACAGGTAGAAAACCCTGCAACAGACTGATGTCATACCAAAGAAAAGGGGACATGACTAAGACCAGAAATCAGCCACTAAGAAAAGGAAAACAGAGAAACCTGTGAAGGTCCTAAGGATGACCAAGTGCATTCCAGTGGATATACAGTACAAAGAACATAAAGTATGTGGACAGCAACAGATTGTCTGACAGTTTGGTTCCCACTGAAGATGATACAATGGCTCTCATAGTATTTTTCTCAGTGGCCTGTTTGGAAAAGTTGTAGCACAACTGCGCACAAAGTGTTGTTTTTCTTACATTTCTGGTTGCGTTCATATTAAATAAAGCACAGGATGTGGGGGGCTTTAGTGGTGCTAGGAGATGCGAATTTCCCCCTAACTAATTCTAATTCACTGTTAAATCAAAAACCTGGTTTAAATTTGGCTGACTTTGCCTTCGGTGACATCTCTTTGGACAGCAATGCTCCACAAGTCCAGCTCTAACCACGTGGACTTGTGTGCCCGTTGTATGCGCTGGATCTCCTCAAATGTGTCAAAACAGCAACCCATCAACTTGAACTTTATTTTGGGGAAGAGGTGAGGCTGCACAGAGCCAGATGAGCCAGATGTAGATATTAGGTCAGACTGGATGGGCCATCAAAGCCTTGCAGCTTCCTTATAATGCTCAAACATTTTCAGGAGTTGGTGAAAACAAAAAAAAAACAAAAAAGAGTGCAAAGGAGAGCATAAATGAGTCAACTGAGGGCTGCTCCTTTCATTTGAACAACTTCTTAAACCCTAATGCCAAGTTTTAAGTGATCATTTTAGTGTATAAAGCTTTGTAGAGCTACATACTTCCCTGGTGCAGCACTGTGGCCTGGGGCTAAACTGAGATTTAGTCAGAAATTACATGAAGCCAACATATGGCAGAAATAAAGCCCATTATGTGAAGAACGAACAGAACTGCGAGGAACTCCCAATCCCGCTGAGGGCATTTGAGATTTTCACTCTTGCAACATAAATGTAAGTGATGCAAAACCCACAAGACCTCAATATTCCCATTAATATTAAGATGTCTGGTAATACTTTAAAGATAACGAATATCAAAGCAAGAACCATGACACATTTGGACATAAAATCTTAATGTATGAAAATACTGTTGGGAACTTTGTGTTAATATATTTACTTTATTTTATTTTATTAATATAAGAGAAATATATCAAATAAATTAGACTGGAGCATTGCTCATTACTGAATCTGCTAATATTCACCTTGTTTTTAATTATTATTTTATTTTATTTGTCTCCAACCAACTCCATAAGTAAACCACCACGTAGTTCTCGTCAGTCGAAAGGTGGTAGCTAACTTGCCTGTTTGAACTTACTCCTCTGATAATAGCCGCCTTGCTCTGCTGGAAACGAGGTTAACTCGGACTAATTTTGCAGTACCAAAAAATAAATATACAAGAAGGCACTGAAAGGCGGAGCATGGGGCACAGACAGCTGGGAAATAATTCTGTGTGGGTTGTGCAACCACTTGCATGGTCATTTAATCTGTTGTTTATCTTAAAATACTGACTAAGAGGGGTTTAAGGCTTCTACAGATGGCGGATGGATTCAACTACCCTTTTTTTTCTGGCAGCCCATAATTGCAGTTACTCATAATTTTAGAGGAGCGGCATCAAAATACTGACACCACTCGGGGTTTTCATTTCACACAGGATCAAAGTCCAAATAGAACATCATACTCATTATGCTAGCTTCATAACAAAGTTGAAAGGCTGCACTTAAATGCTAAAGCCATTGTATCATTTCCATCCAAAATAATTAAAGTGAGGAGCCAAAGGATCAACATGTCACTGTCCAAACATTTGTGCAGCTCACTGTGTGTGTGTGTGCAGAAAGGTGGAAAATGAGAGGCGAGCACAGCCATTCTTTGATCATCTAGAAGCAGCCAAGCAAGTATAATAAAGCAAACCTCAGCAGTGACATATGCATAGCTGCAAACATCCTCCACAAAGTTTTTTTTTCCAATCAAAATAAAAAGAAAGAAATGGAGATTAAAAAGGGAGACCTGCTGCACAGTGCACAGATGTTAATTTCAACCCAGATCCCGGCTGACCAGACCAGAGTTACTAGCCGATTCATTTCAGAGATGCTGCCTGAGTGGCATTCAGATTACGGCTCACACACACAGGAGTAAAGGAGTAAAAAGAGCCTATGCAAGGTTAATGTCCTCAACAGCATCTGAAGTTGATTTGAAGTCAAGAATTGAGATAGCTCAAGAGAGGATCAAAGCCAAAACAAGATCAAATCTCTTTTTTTTCACCTTGGTTCTCTTACCCAACCTCAAGGATACTGCTTCATGAGTGCATCTTCCCTGTTGGCAGAAGCAGACCTTACTGCATACAGGAATCCAAGCATTTCAAAGTGTTTTGTTATCTTTGATGGCTGAAAATTGAAAGCACATGCGTGTGCAGTTTGATTTGTGATATCACGGTCTATTATTAAAGAGACTTTCTATCTGAAGTGCAGCGCTGCATGACAAAGCGGTGCAAAGGACGTCCTTCGCTGCACTGCCTAAAATGGGCATCACCGCTATTATCTGTCTTGAAAAATTTATCGAAGAATCTGAAATGGATCCCATAAATAATTTAGCAACTTCTCATGTGTTACTAATTACATAACTGCTCAAAAATTGGTGCGGCGCTTGGGGGAGATTCATCCTCTACAGCTGAAGTGAAAGGGTGCTGTTTCAAATGGCACGTCCTGACATCTCAAAGTGCAGCAGGCGACTGATCTGAAAGCCAGTGTTCGCGTAAAAATAAAAGAAGAAGATGAAAAAGAAGGGAAAAAATCGCCATTTAAATAAAAATTAATGGCAGCTGCTGCAACAGTAGACACAAGAAAAGCTGAAGCAGCTGCGAGCCTCGACTGACGCCATCTTTCCGATTACAAGCGATGGAATGAAGGAGAGGAGGGACCAGATAAAGCCTGATTGAGTTGATGTGATTTTTCATTATGTGCCTGTTGAGGAACTGTGACCATCACTGACTCTAATTTAAAAAACAAAAACAAAAAACAAAAGAATCTCATATTCCTACTACTTTCCAATATACATTTTAAACAATGAGGCCGGTAACGTTCCATAGATAAATCATTGTAAACGAATCCCATGAAAAGACCAAAACCAGACCTGAGAAATAATTTAGCCTGGGTTTGAGTTATGTGGGAGCTGAGCTCCAATAAGAACTGTTATTGATACATTACAGCAACCATGACTGGACTCACAAATGGTGCCTTTTTTCAGTGTAATCACTTTGATTTACATTAACAGAATAAATAGGCTAAAAAAAACATATTTAGTAAAATATTTATTTATATTTAGTAAAAATATATTAATATATTTATATTTAGTAAAAAACATATTTTACTAAATAGCTACACACCGTGTACTATGCATATATGTAACATGTTAACAGAATACAACCCATAGACTATAGAAAAGATGGAGAGCTTCCAGGTCTAAGAAGTGAACCCTTGAGGTTGCACTCTTTCTACTGACCAGCAGGAGGGCGATGTACAGAAGTCTGTGGGAAAGTGTCTCTACTTCTCACTTGATCTATGACCTCAGTAAACAGTTTTATAAGTTTGTGGTCTCAGAGGCTGGTCTGAAGTCATACTGAATAAAACATGTACAGTTCTGTACACAATCATCTTCGTTAGAGTTAGCGAGGTCTAGAGAGGGTCTGTTGTGACTTATAATTCACTACTTCATGATCACGCAGTGACCCCTCGTTCATTATGTGCAGTTGCATCATTTATATTCAGTCCTTTCAGCACATGATAACAGATGGGCTGCAACATGTGCATGTGTGCGAAAGGGTTGGACCATCAATTACTATTTATATTTTTATGTTAGCCCCTAAAGTTAGTTATTTTACAGACCCCCCCCCCAACAAACCTCAGATTATAACTGAATTTAGCCCTCTTTGTAAAATGATACTACAAGTATGTTAGCTCTTTTTTAAAAGATTCAAGCCATCAGTCAAACCAAAGGCTTCAGCCTGACTGTCTCAGACAGTGAGGAAGTTAAAAAAAAAAAATCAACAGACAAATGCTTATTGGTTGTTGGTTTTGGTCTTTTATTGTAGGATATGGACTGGTTAAATGCCACAATGCATTATGCTCATATTGTCTGTTATTCTGTGAATGCTATATAGAAGTTCACTGCTGGGAGTCCACACCTCTAACCCGCTCATGTGTGTCTGCGTGCAGCGTGCCTATACTCCTCCTGTTAGTGGGGCCCACAGTAATTATAGTGCACTCAGATGGCGCCGGTATGCTGATGCATAGTGATTCTAAGTATTTTTTTGCATTTGGACACAGAGACAGGTGGGGCATGACTTTGACCTATGCAGTTTGTGAGTTATCATCAACAAAGAAGCAAACAGGTGCAGAAGCGCACAGGACAGTGGCCACAGGCAAAGGGCTTGTGTGTTTTGTTTCGTTTTTTTTGCTTTTTTACCCTCCGCCTCTCTAATTCTTTGTAGAGCGCCTCTGCTCTCGACTTTTCGAGGAGCAGGCTCTGCTCAAGCTGACGAATATGGGCATGTTCCAATTTCGTCTGAGTCTACGGGAAGAGACAAAGAGAAATACAAAGAAGAAAGAAAAAGAAAAGACACCCCATAATGATCAAAGAAGGTGATCGAAACAGCTGACAGCAGATGATGAAAGGGCAGCTCTGCAGAGAGCAGCAGGGTGCACAAGCTGAGGAGGAGCTCTGAGGTTACGTTTCACTTTTGGAGAAAGTGCAATTCGCCGTTAAAGACAACTTTGTGGTCACAGGTACAGGACCGGAGAACACAAAGGTTGGCCCTGCAGATGGTTTACAATCTTGTCAGTCTGTACTGATTAATTCATGACAGACTGACATACATTAATCACTACAGACTGCACAGACCATGACAACTTGATGCCATTCATATACATTGTTTTATACAAGGCTGAAATTTCATCTTATTGTCAGCAAATCTCTTGAAAGAATGAAAACAAATATGTTGA
>JAMQGT020007353.1:0-35852 GCA_024447675.2 Pterophyllum scalare | reverse complement strand
GATGATCATATCTACTGACCTCTTCTATCTATGCAACGCATCTATCATCCTTCCATGCACGCACATCTATCTCATGCACCCAGATCCATCCATCCTTCCATGCCTCCATTCACTGCTGTCCATCCGTCCATACGTCCTTCTCAACCTGGTCTAGTCAGGGTTGTGGGGTGCTGGGAACCATCCCAGCTGTCACAGGGTGAAATTCAGGGCACGGTACTTATTATTCCATTAAAAAGGGGAAAAAGGATTTAATCTACTACTTTCCTAAGAATCAGTGGATTTTCATTACAACAATTTTGCAATTCCTAACCTTCATACTATGGTATATTTTGAGCTATCTTGGTTCGGAGTACAGAGGGGTGGTCTTCACAGAGCCAGGGCTGTTAAACTTTTGGATGGTACTGTATATTATCTCCATATTTCTGAGTCTTCCATCTCACAAGCGCTCATCGGCTTCACAGGACATTTTCAGTGCTGTAAGCTGCTCTGTTTAAAAACTACAAACAGCACACAGAGGAATACAACACTACAACCATACACAGAAACTAGACACAACAGAACTAACTGAGACTCTGAGAAAAATACATGAAACGCAAACTAAGGGATGACCGAGAAATAAATAATGAATACAACGAGAATGGCCTGAACAGGGTCACAAACCCGTGGCACGAATGTGGCACACCCACAGTAGGACTTGCTTCACATCGCCAACACTAAGTCACATCTTGTCAGTGGGGTGACAGAAACCAGAGTCTACATTACCGTCCATTCTCCTGGGTTTCCATTAGAATCCACCTCCGTGTGGCCTGCAGCTTCCTGACCACATCCACGGCATCTGCCACGTCTGCTGATGGGCTGCCACATATTTAGGCATTCATCAGATTCTTGTCATTAATCCCAAGTACATCTCGCTGCAAAACTCAAACTGTCATCAAGGTGTTCATCTGCTAGCCTTTAATGAGGGGGAGCTCTTCCACTCTCCAAGTTCATGCTCATGCTTCAGATGCATCTCATCAATGAGTCTATGTCGCAATCTAGGACTACAGTCTTGATCGGTCAAAAAGGGATCAACCCTGCGGCCAACGGGAGACAAAGATGTGCCAACTCTCCTAACTCGGTGTTTTTCTCTCAGAGCGTCCTCTTGAGACGACAGTCCATGGTTTGCAGCTCATCAAGTATCCCAGCAGGGATTCATGCACGCGCAACGAGAAACTGTCGGCTTGCTCCCTTTCCTGGTGGGGTGATCCCTGAGGCTGCCTCATACAGCTTCGCATTAAAAGCTATGGGGCCGAATTCAGCCCACGGCACCAACTGGTTCTTCTTGGTTTCTATGAAGAACTTTTATTTATGGGAAATCACTCGTGTTTGTTGAAACAGCCAGAGGGCACAGCAGCTGCATGAAAATAACATTTAATGACAGGAAGCAGTTTGAATAAGGTTTCATAAAAATGAACAATTATTGATTATTCAAATTAAAATAAAAAATGCCGCCGATGAACGGAGGAAACAGCAAACATGGTTAATATGAAACAAGCCCCATCGATCATCCAGCCTCCCCCAGCCCACACAGACACCCCCAGCACTTTACGACCACAGTGGGAAAATAATTTAACCCAGGAGTGAGCAAACAGGCTCATGCAGCCAATATGGAAATGTTTCCTCAAGTTCAACTACCGTGGTCTGAAAACGATGAGAGAAGTGGGCACACTCCACCACCGTGGCCCGATTCTGCTCCTTTCTAGTGGAATTACGTTAAGTGCCCCCTGACCTCACGGAGATGGCCCCCCTGTAAGTATAAAGGGGAATGTTGCAGCACATGTCAGTGCTGCTGGAGCGGCTTCATCACTGCACTGCCTGGCCACAGAGAGCAAACCTTTCTGGGGTTTCTGTGCTCAGCAGGACAGTGAGACAGATGTGGATCATTGAAACCGCCTGATGGAAACACACTCACAGCACAGCAGCTCAGACCCCCCCACAGCTGGATGGAGACATGTCCCAGAATCACAAGCTGGGAAGTTCATCGGTGAGACCACTTTGTGAGATGACCAAGACACTGAAGTACACATGTACACAAGCACTGTGTCCAATGGGACTGTCTGAGGCTGAGAGAAGAAGAGGCAGGAAGACTAAAGTGAAGCAAAACTCTGGCACAGCTCACAACATCGAGGAGAATACGCCTCTCCCACATCCTGCAGCAGGGCGTGATTCTCGCCTCGATGTTGTGAGCTGTGCCAGAGTTTTGCTTCACTTTAGTCTTCCTGCCTCTTCTTCTCTCTCAGCCTCAGACAGTCCCATTGGACACAGTGCTTGTGTACATGTGTACTTCAGTGTCTTGGTCATCTCACAAAGTGGTCTCACCGATGAACTTCCCAGCTTGTGATTCTGGGACATGTCTCCATCCAGCTGTGGGGGGGTCTGAGCTGCTGTGCTGTGAGTGTGTTTCCATCAGGCGGTTTCAATGATCCACATCTGTCTCACTGTCCTGCTGAGCACAGAAACCCCAGAAAGGTTTGCTCTCTGTGGCCGTGCAGTGATGAAGCCGCTCCACAGCACTGACATGTGCTGCAACATTCCCCTTATACTTACAGGGGGGCCATCTCCGTGAGGTCAGGGGCACTTAACGTAATTCCACTAGAAAGGAGCAGAATCGGGCCACAAAGTCCTCACTGTCCTCCGCGGGGTGTGGCGGGTGTTTACCAGCTTCTCTCATCGTTTTCAGACCACGATCGGTGAACCAAGGAAACATTTCCATCTGGCTGCATGAGCTCAAAGCACGGGGACCGATAGCCTGTTTGCTCACTCCTGGGTTAAATTATTTTCCCACTGTGGTGACGTGAATTCAGGCAGTCGCCCTGGGGGTGTCTGTGTGGGCTGGGGGAGGCTGGATGATCGTGGGGCTTGTTTTTCATATTAACCATGTTTGCTGTTTCCTCCGTTCATCGGCACATTTTTTATTTAATTTGAATAATCGTGAACCCTCATTTTTATGAAACCTTATTCAAACCTTTCCTGTCATTAAATGCTATTTTCATGCAGCTCTGTGCCCTCTGGCTGTTTGCCAACAAACACGAGTGATTTCCCATAAATAAAAGTTCTTCATAGAAACCAAGAAGAACCAGTTCAGCCTCATCAGTGAGACGGTAAACAACCATCAGGCTTTTTAATGGAACTGTATGAGGCAGCCTCAGGGATCACCCCACCAGGAAAGGGAGATTCAAGACCGACAGTTTCTCGTTGCACGCCTGCATGAATCCCTGTCAGTAAGGGGAATACTGATGAGCTGCAAACAAAGCAGTGACGGCTGTCGTCTCAGAGGACGCTCTGAGAGAAAAACACCGAGACGACTTTAGGAGAGTTCAGCTTCACATCTTTGTCTCCCGTTAGCAGCAGGTTTGATCCCTTTTTGACCGATCAAGAGACTGTAGTCCTCAGATTACAGAACACGTTTATAGACTCATTAATAAGATGCATCGAGCATGAGCATGAAGTGAGCTTGGAGAGTGGAAGAGCTCCCCTCTCATTAAAGGCTAATTAAATAAAACTACTTGATGACAGTTTGAGTTTTGCAAGTTAAAATATTTGAGCTAAATGTGCTTGGATTAATGACAGCAAGAAAAAATCTGATGAAATCCTGAATCTCTGGCAGCCCATCAGCAGACGTGGCAGAGAATGCCGTGGAAACACTGAGGGCTGTGGTGCAGGAAGCTGCAGCCACACGGAGGTGGATTCTCATGGAAAGCAGTTAGGAGAGAGAGATGGACAGCTGGGGGGGGGTGTAATGTCAGACTCTGCAGTTTTCTCTGGGCCCCCACTGAGGACAAATATGACTTAGTGTTGGCGATGTGAAGCAAGTCCTTACTGTGGGTGTCCACATTCGTGCCACAGTCCTGGGTTTGTGACCCTGCATCTTTAAGTTTGGGACGTTCTCGTTGTATTCATTATTTATTCTCGGTTGATCCTTAGTTTGCGTTTCATGTATTTTTCAGTAGCTTTTGTTTTATTTCGTTTGCAGGTTTTTTGCTCAGTTAGTTCTGTTGTCTAGTTTCTGTGTATGGTTGTAGTGTTGTATTCCTCTGTGTGCTGTTTGTAGTTTTTAAACAGATAGCAGCTTAATGTGTTTCCCAGCACTGAAAATGTCCTGTGGAGCCCGTGAGCACTTATGAGGTAATGAAGACTCAGAAATACTGGAGATAATATACAGTACCATCCAAAAGTTTGGACACACTCACCCTGGTACTGTACGACCCACCCCCTCTGTACTCCGAGGGCCCGTAACTCAAAATATTCATAGTATGAAGGTTAAGGATGCCAAAATTATTGTGCAATGAAAATCCACTGATTCTTAGGGAGGCATAGATAAATGTGTTTTTTTCCCCCTTTTTAATGGAATGATCCTACAGTACCGTGCCCTGAATTTCACCCTATAACAGCTGGGATAGGCTCCAGCACCCCCACGACCCTAAACTAGACCAGCGGTTGAGAAGACGGATGGATGGACGGATGGACAGACAGATGAATGGAGGCATGGAAGGATGGATGGATGCGTGCATGGATGGATGGAAGGATGGATGGATGCGTGCATGGAAGGATGGATGGATGCGTGCATGGATGGATGGAAGGATGGATGGATGCGTGCATGGATGGATGGATGGATGTGTGCATGGATGGATGGATGGATGCATGGATGGATGGATGGATCTAATAGTAAATTATTTTCAACACTTGCCAAGAAATCCCAGCGTTTCACTGAGCTTTCTCTGAGACCTTTATTCAAACACAAAGTCAAACATGCAGCTCAAACAGTATCAGCAGGTTTGGTCTCGTCCAGCCTGCCATCCTGTGGGAGAATCCCAGCTGACAGGGTCATCCAGTAACCCCGATGAAGGCCCTCTGATGACCATATTTATGAGTCTTGAACCGAAGTGCATCCTAGCAGACTTATGGATGCAGAAATCATATCCATGTTAAGAAGAGCTTAAAGGGGTAAAAGCGTGGCGTCAATGATCATTTTAATGCTGATCCAATAGGTTAAGATAATCCTTCACATTTTAGACTGATTCAGTTTGAAGTGATGCACTAATACATCACTGACAGATATCTGCTTATGTTTGAAAATGGTGTGAAGAAGAGCCGAAGTACTTTAAAACTGCTCTGAGTTTGTTTCCCTGACACAGACTGAGAATAAAGACCTACACACTCAAATTAGACACAAACACTGGTATCCCTCAGCATCAGTACTGGTCCAGAATTTCACTAATTTCTGTTAATCCCTTCAAAGCTGGCGTTTCCACGGCTCTAAGGTTTTCTTTTGGCAGCTGCTGGATTTACTGAAATAAACTGATGCTGACTAATGAGTGAAGATTAAATTAAAGATATGCACAGAAGCTCCTGTGAGGAGAACAGATGCCCTTGGAGGAGGAGGAGGAGGAGGAGGAGGAGGAGGGTAAAGATGGATGAGGGAACAGTGTGTGTAGGTAATGACCCGTTTATGTAATGATCCTTAAAGGTGAGTAGGGAGGCCGTGACAGAGTGACCCACGCTGAACTTTGTGAGTCAGTAAAACCTGAATAAGGTGGATGCTATCAGTGGGGGAAACATTCAATATATTCTGGGTGCTGATATTTCATTAAATAAAAAATACTCTGTATGTAGACTGAAGCCAGTTCACCCATTCAGTCTCAGACTGATATGTTAAGCTTTGACACGACAAACAGACCAAACATCAAACACACGTGTCACGTTTATTAAAGTTGTCAACGCTTCGGTGACGGAACAGACCGACATGTTTAAACGATAAACAGAGAGCGGCACATGTAAGCAACAAAGTTACTGAAAACACAAATGTGACGAATGAACGGCACGAAGGCTGTGATAACATCTGTGACGCACAAACAGCTGACGGCGGCGACACACCAGAGACACCCGGATACATTAATCCAGTTTCAGTGAAGACGCGTCTCGAGTGAAGCAGTGATACATGATCCCTCCACTGAGGGATGAAGGGCAGAACAGCCTCCTCAGCATCCAGCTGTGACTTTTAAATCCTGTCAGGAGGATCTGAGGGACTTCCTTCCTGTCATGTTGGGTTTAAGTGTCACATAACACTGCAGCAGGCAAGGAAGAGGACCCCAATGCAGCACGCTTAAATTAAATTAAAGCTTTATTTTCTTGAGTGCAGAGCAGCAGGCAAAAACATAAACCAAGGCAGCATAGGCCAAAACAAAGTGGACAAGGACACAACAACAAGCAGAGGAAACACAGGACTTAAATACACAAGAGGACTGATGAGGGGAGTGGAAGCAGCTGGGAGCACAGGTGAATCAAATGACACTAATGACAAGGGGGAAGCAAAACAGAACACAACACACAGGGACCAGAAGACTATCAAAATAAAACAGGAAGTCAGATGAGGGAACAAAGACGTGGACTAGACACTGAACACCAGGGAACAGAAGGAACTAGAAATCAAAACATAACCAAACCCCACAACAAAGGAAACCTAGAAAAGATAAATGCAAGACAAAACAAAGCATAAACAAAACACTCTGGGTCAAAAGGACCCAGGACCGTGACATGAAGGTATTCGATCCTCTCACCTGAGCTCTTTGTAACGTCTCTAACTTTAGGCGTCTGTCTGAAGGAGCGCATCCCCACATGGCGTCAGCACTTCTGTATTTATAGCAGCTGCTTAGTTTGGTTTTGCTGATGAATAATTCATAGCAGTCCTCCTGGCAGCGTACGCTACATTACTGTGTCTGTGCCGGGGACCCGATCCCTGGGGTGGACCAGTTTTTGGTGTAGTGTGTTTTGGGGTTTGAACCACAGAGATGGTGTTTTTGGAGAAAATGTGTCTCAGCTTTTCCGATACTCAGTCTCAGAGAAGCTTCCCGGAGTTTCCTGCCGAGAACAAACGTGACTGCACCGACAAACGGACAGAGGCCAAAAAAACTAGTGCTGCACATTTATTATTGAACACAATTTCAGAATCCACTTGTAACTGACGCACTACCTGGATCAGGAAATGATGCTGAATGCATCGTCCTTTCACTCCCACGATGCTTTTGGCTTCAGTAAGAAGAAACATATTTATGGGGATATAATTATGGTGATGGAAGCTGATGTTCTGCTTTTTTAATTAAAAAAACTCATGAAGGGAAGCTAGTTTAAGCTCATTTATCCAAAACAGGATTAAACATCAGGATCTGGACTTAAATCAAACAGGATGGCCGGATGAAGCTGAAGAGAAGATGGAAATGTGCAACATGACCAAAGTGTGTCACGGCTGCACAGCAGCATGTCTGTAATGATCGCAGGCGTTTCTCTCAGACTGTGTCTGGGGAAAAGCAGGTAGTCTTGGAGTGAGCAAAAGCTGAAAGATGCAGGCTGTGAAAGTCCGAAGTTATAGTTTATTTTATGAATACAAAAAAGGGTTACAGTAGACAGGGCAAAGAAATGATGCACAATGTTTGGAAACAAAGTAAAAAAGACAGATAAGCACCAGGCAGCATCTTAGCACATACTGCATGATGTAAACTTTACTGTATGAGGGTGGGCTGAAAAGTTCATAGGCTGACTAAGAAGGTGTTATCAATTCAATTCAATTTTATTTATATATAACCAAATCACAACAGTCACTTCAAGGCACTTTATATTGTAGGTAAAGACCCTACAATAACACAGACCCTACCCTCATTCAGTAATTAAATTTGGCATGCCTTAAATTAAACCTTTACTGATGCTAACTGTATGTTTCCATACCAGAAAAACCAACACTGGATAGAGAATTGAGGATTTGGAAAAGTTGTACTAGAGACACTTTGTGAAAATGGATCAGATTTGGCACCGTGGTCAGCGGCGGAGCTAAGATTTTCCTGAGTGAGGGGCCAGAGTTTTCATAGAGGGGCCAAGTATATGTCCAACATCCTTGCAGACAAAGGTATAAACATTTCACCAGTCACACCATATTCAAACACTTAATTAAAAAAAACCTTACACAGTACAATCTCCTTACCAATTTTACATGCATTTTTACTGTACATAGACAAAATCCACTCAAACACACAGCATGTGAGAAAATGCAGCATTTTATTCATTTTTTAAAAGCTTTACTTCTTCACAAATACTGTCAGTTCAAAACATCTCTCTCTCACACATACACAAAGTAGCCACTGAACATTTTGCTCCTCTGACACAGCATCATTCTTTGGTTTTTGTGACGGGGATGATGCTCCAGCTTTATCAACAGTGCAAAAGTGGGCAGCTGAATTCAAGAGGGGTAGGGAGAGCGCTGAAGATGACCCAAGGGCTGGACGTCCTGCCACAGCCACCACCCAAGAAAATATTGACCGTGTTCACCACATGGTGATGGATGACGGACGTTTAACTGTTAATGAGATAGCTAATGCTGAATTGGCAGGTCAAAGGTTTCCACTCGGTGGGTGCAACGACTTTTGACGCCTGATCAAAAGCGCACCAGGCTGGTCACGTCACAGGTGAACTTGGCATGTTTTGAAGCAAACCGGCTGGTTTTATTGAACGTTTCCTCATCCAAGATGAATGTTGGGTTCACCCCTTTTAGCCAGAGACCAAACAGCAGGCCATGCAGTGGAAACATCCATCTTCTCCCCCACCAAAGAAGGCCAAGGTGGTGTCATCGGCAGGGATGGTGATGGTCTCCAGGGCATCGTGTTCATTGACTACCTTCAAAAAGGCGATACTATCAGTGGAGAATCCTATGCCAATGTGCTGAGGCCGCTGTGTAAGGCAATCAAGTTAAAACAAGCAGGAAAACTGACGAAGGGGGTCCCGTTTCACCAGGACGATGCTCCTGCACACAAGTCCGGAAGATAAAACACATTTGGTCAAGTTCGAAAACTGCATCGTGGTCAGCCTACGAACTTTTCAGCTCACCCTCGTATGATGTGAACTTTAAAAACAGCTGATATTAAAGTTTTTGTTTCTGTTTTAAGCCTCCTATTAAAAACACTTCTTTCTCCCAGCAGCTTCAGTGAAGCACCACTTTAACACACCGCTGATGTCTCATATTTATGATGACGCTCTCCCTTTAACGGCACCTGTGCCATCACTCATTAATAACCTCATTAATAACTATCATTACTAGGATCGCTACAGAGGCGTCACATTATCCCATATAATACCCCTGTTTTATTCAAATTACAGCTGTAAAGGGAATTTAGGGTTTTTGTTTGTTTTTTATATGCCTGAACTCAAAACCTTTTAGTATCTTATCCTAGCCTACAGCACAGATACTGGTATCTGACCAAACTGACTTTATGACTGACTTCAACTCAGGAAGTTCCTGTTGTCACCACAATGAGGCAACCAGGCTGGAGTTAACAGTTTGGACAGATCCCAGCAGTGGGAAGGCAGAGGAGAGTGGGCAGGCAGGTGGGTCAGAGGACTCTGAGTGGGAGTCCAGAGAGCACAGGAAGCCCAAACAAACCAAGATAATCCAACCAACAGGCCAAGGGAGGACCAGGAGAGGAGGCAGGAGATCAGGGTAAATAAGACCAAGCTGGAGCGTGATGTTTTACCTCTGTTGTAGATCTGGTGATAATTGGCTGGAGGAGGAAACAGCATACAGGTGCACAGGAAGAGGCTCAGGTACAGACGGAGAGACCCGCCTCCAGGAATACTCTCTCACCTGGGAGGAGTGAGAGAGAGAGAGGGTGGGTCCTGCCAGGACCAGGACAGTAATGTCTCAGCAAAACACTGTTTCATAAATAATGCCTCAGGTCACAGCACAGGTGTGTCTGTACAGCTGCAGTTCAGCCATTCGTCCACCAGGTGGAAACAAAGAGTCAGTTAAGGTGTGAGACCTGCCGCAGCGCCTCAGAGGAGCCTCAGAGGAGCAGAAGAAAACTTCAAAACAACCTCCCAGAGTTCTTCAAACATTTTATTAAATTAAATCTGAGAAAGTCATGGAATCTCACCAGACCTTTCAGACTAAAAGTTCTTTACACATTTATTTACACGTTAGCTCTGAGTATGTTAACCAGCTGCAGAACCTCCCACCTCAGTGATAATCACATGACAGAACACCTGCAGCTCCTGACATGTTGTCACCTTCTGTCCTTAAATGTTTCCTTGTTCATAGTCCAGAAGAGCTCATCGTGGCCACACTTCCAGGTTCAGCAGGTAAGTGGGTGGAGCCTCAGAGCTCAGGGGCAGTTTTCGTAGACACCTCCCTCGCCCTCCATCTGGTAGATGTTGTCCACGGCGGTGCTTTGAGCATGCAGCTGCAGAGTCGACGACGTGGAGTTGAACCGGACCGAGCCGCCGACCTCCCGAAGCTGCTGAGGGCTGAGACACGAGAGCCGGTTAATCAGCTGCTTTCATGATAACTTCCTGCAGAGATGCTCCAAATTAATTTTTAGGTTCTTTACAGCTGCTGAAATCGAACAGCTGAGTTTCAGAGAAACTTGTGCAGAAGATGTTGACTTGAAACATTTTATGCTGACACGTTTCCTGACCCGCCACATAGCTCGTGGCTTTGTTTCAGATTATTAATAAACACCGTCTCTTTGAAAGAATTAAAAACAAAAAACAATCTGATATTAATCTGCAGAAACATAATCATCAGATACACTGACACCTGACCCATTTTTTTCTTTTAGGAAAAAGTGGTGAAAAAATATCAATTATTCTCAGATTTCATCATAAACTGAATCAATTTTAACATTTCATCCAGAAACAACAGATTTCAATCAGCTGTTTGAATTTCCCGCCACCATGCCTCACATCTTCATCATGGTGAGTATAGGGATGAGTTTGATTTTCCAAAGTAAAAGCCTCAAACTACAACAATGACTCAAAGCAGTGTCTGAATAAAAGGCCACTTCCTGTTGCTGACTCTCTGGTTCTGCTGCTCGGGATCACACTGTGGTTCAGATGGGTTCCTTCCCGAGCAGTCGCGGTGATAAACGGTGACGCGCTCGGCTGGATGACCGCGAGGAGTCAGAGTGGAAACCGTGCAGGCTTCCTCTCCTCGCCCTGATTCTCTGTAAAAGGAAGACTGCGGGAAAATGAAACTGCAGCTCTGAAACACTCTGTGGTCTTAATAAACGGGAACAGTGGAGGGTTTCAGTCTGATGCAGACGAGGATATCAGACATGTGAACACTGATGAAGTGAATGAAACACTGAGGACATCCATCAGCAGGATGATCCAGATTTAGACTCTCATGTTTGGCTCACTCTGAACTCCTTCATATGAACGGGTCCCTGCACACTCGGCTGTCGGTCAGACTCCATCAGGCTGCTCTCTCTCTGAGACTGCTCAGTACTTTTATGGAGAGGGCTTATTGCTGCAGCTCGGGGGGCTTTTTGCAGCTTTTTGGCATCGGGATTAGGACCTCGGGGTCTGAGGCTGCGGCTGTGACTGACGCTCACTGATGCTTTAAAGCTTCCTGAACTCAGAGTTTCTGTGCAGCTTCAGTTCGTTTGAACTCTGCTGTGTGGTTTTTAGTTCCGGAGTTTTTCTCTCATGTGTGAGTTTCAGTCTGAACGTGCTGGACCGCGCGAAGACGCCGGCGCGAAGGCGTCTCTGCAGCTCAAAGGCTGAGAAATCGTGACGGTTAAACCTGAGTCACGATTCGTCAGCGGCGTCCTCGATGACCGAGGTGCTGCTGAGACACGTTATTTATTCCGAAAACTCAGAAGTTCCACGATGATACTCACATTTTGTTGAGTAGCTTCAGTTTTCTCACTGCAGAGACACAAAAACATCAGAAACAATATTAATGAAGAGAAGTTCACCTTTATGTCACAAAGCACTGAACCAATCAGAGGCTTTTAAAAGCCAAACAGAATTTCATGTAATGTTTGCAGAAATAACAATAATGCAAAGGGGAAAAATGGAGAACATGGATAGTAAGCTGTGGTAGTGTTAACGGTTATTTTAAGGTGGGGTGTTGGGCAGCACCACCGTCCTTTAATTCCAGGTTTGAACCAGCAGCTTCCAAACAGCCAGCACCAACACTGAGAGAAGCTGAAGGTCTGATGGTTTCAGCGGGGAAAGGTGGAGCCAAACGAGAAACACGAAGACCCAACATCTCTGAGAGAACCTCTCAGAGAGTACGGATCCTCCTGTGACCGGTCGACTGGTCCCAACCATCCCCTGAGTCGGTCTGTGTGATGGAGGCGAGGTAAACGATCATGTTGGCTCCAGATTAGATATTCCAAAGGTGATGATATAAATGGCAAATCTGACCTGGACCTTAAGCACAGTTTGTGTGGAGACACATCAGAGGACCGCTGAGTGGAAGCTTCACTAAAATCTGACTGATCCTGCAGGACGAGGACCATCGGATGTGTCTCCAGGTCTCGAGCTCATCGCTCTGTTGGCCGGAGCTAAGGACCGATCGTCGTTCTCTTTCTTTTTTCATTGGCACTCGTTCCAGCTGTTTCTGCAGCTGTAAATAACAGTAACAGGAGGCTAACTGCTCATTTGCAGCTCATTTAAGATCCTTCAACTCTGCATTTTTTTAGAAAGTGATTTAAATGATTTAATGAGTTAATGACGTATCATCACAGATTTCTTCCACCACTGTGGTGCCGTTTCCTCCAAAGAGGCACTGATGCTGGAGGAGACCCTCAGCAATGATCCAAACCACAGCGTTTCATGTTTTCTCCGTCCTGACTGGTATAAAAGTTCACTCATATTAAAACACACAGCAACATGTGTCACAAGCTGCTGGTGAACGCCTCACATGAACCTCCATCACGCTGCTTCCTGTCTGACTGGGCGTTTGGCTGAGCTCAGCTGAAAAAGCCTTTTCCCAGACCATCGATGGGGAACTTCCTCCTGTTCTGTGAGGCCGTGAGGATGGGAGAACACTTTAAACTAAACCAGTTTAACTAAACTCACCCATGATGATTCCCACAATGCTGAGCAGAAACAACGAACCCAGCAGGGTGCAGAGGACAACCACGATCAGCTGGCTGCTGTCCTCCTCCTGTAACCCAGAAAAACATCAGGTCACTCAGGCTGGTTTGGTCACCGATCGCCTCTGAAACTCTGGCCTTCTTTCAGCATCTGTCACTCAAACAGCAGCTAATATCTGCTGCCTCTCTCCAGCAGGGCTCTTAAACAGTGCAGAGGAGGCAGGAGATGACGGTCTCATGGTGTTTACACATCAAAAGCTCCAGCTGCTTCTTCAGCAGATAAAAACAGCCTGGCTCTGTTCGGGCACCTTTGCTTTCACACTCGCGTCAGTGTTTTGTCCTTCACACCGGATCTCTCACCTCGCTGCTCTTCGTCATGCTGGAGGAGGAAGCGGGGAGGCTTTCTGCGGAGGTCGTGTGACCTGCAGGACGAGGAAATGAAAGCAGAAGTTTTTAGCACAGCTGTGTCAGCAGCAGCATGATGTCATGCTTTAGTTTGAACCTGCTGATACTTTATTCCAGAGACATGGAGCCTCACATCAAATCATGTCTGGGACTTTGAGTCTGATTGGACAAAAATGAGGAAGTGATGCTATAAATATGTGAAGAAAGTTTCTTCCACAGAAGAAGACTTTGGTGAAAGATCGTCTTTCCTTAGTTGTGGTGCTGACATTTATGTGCGTCACAGTTGCGTTCAGTGCTTTCAGCCATTGAGCTGAGCGGTCACAGGTTCGAGCCTGCAGCTGTCAATCTGGTACCTTGAGTCTGAGCGGCTGTTGTCGGCTCTGAGGGCGTCTCTGTGTTTGAGGCCGGCGATGTGTGAATACGTGGAGCTGAAACAGAACATTAACACGACATCAACACACAGAGCTTTCAGTGAAATCATGACCTTTCCTCACTGTGCCGACCTCTGACATTCTTTAAAAGGTCAGAGGTCGGCTGGGTGAGAACACGCTGAGTGTTTGCTGGAGCGCCTTCAGAGAGCAGCAGCAGCTTCATGAACAAGCGTTCCCTTTGAAACTAGAGCTGAATGGAGACATCTTCATTTAAACATGCAGGAGACCCACTGGGGTCACGACCTCACTGGTCCTTCATTCAGTAAATGAAGAGGTGGAAGAACTGATGCCGGCTGAAAACTCCTCACCTGTGACGACGGTCAGATCAAAGTGATGTTTCTCATCATTAAACCAGCCGGGTATGTGCACCCTGCAGCCGTAGCGTCCAGCGTCTCCCTCTGTGAGGTTCAGGATGGTCAGAGAAACGTCTCCGTCCTCCAGTCGGCCCAGCAGCTCATACCTGCTGGAAGCTCTGGTCTCTACTCTGTCTCCATCTGTGGAGATCAGCTGATTGTAGCAGCCGCTGTTTGGTATTTGTCCTTGTTCCCAGCAGACCGACAGAGCTCCGTAGTATTTTCTGTCATATTTACAGGGCAGAGTGATGGCCTGTCCTGTTTGACCTTTGACCTTTGTGCTGTCACATTCAGAGGCTGAAAACACAGAAAAACAGGACTTTGTTAAAACAGCGACTCAGATCCAAACGGTGATTAATGCTCTGCTTTCAGGTCACTGACGATGTTAGTTGTTTGTAGTTTTATCTCTGTAGCTGTTGTTGGACTTTTGTGGCCCTGATTCTTTGTGCGTCTGCCTCACTGAGTTTTGGACTGCTGTTTGTGTTGTGACCATCACAGGGTGTTTTTAGCTTTGCTTCCTCATTCTGGATGTTTCCGTGTTTCATTGTGAGCTGGAGTTTAGTCTTCAGGATGTTGGCTGGTTTCTGGTAAAGGTTAGAGCATTTAGTGTTGTTCACTTGTTTTCCTGCAGGGTTATTATAGTTAACGGAAACGAACGAAATAACAAAAACTGAAATTGAAAAAATATTTTTGTTAACTGAAATAAATAAAAACTATAATTAAACGGAAAAAAACAATAACTAACTAACTGAAATTATAGATATAACTACCTTTGTTTTTGCGTTTGTCATTTTTTAAAGTCTTGTGCATTGATATGAAATCATTTTTCTGCTCTCCGGGTTTAAGCTCGGAGCGCCATCAGGCAGCTGTGTGTGTGTGCTCACCGCGCTGCTCCTCACAGTAATGCAGCGTCTGCAGAGACAGCAAATATGTTTGCAGCCAAAAAGCTGAGCACAAAGAGCGAGGACCAAAAACACCAGCACACAACCACAAGGTAATTAACACACAATCCAGCTACACAAGCATAAATGCGGACATGAGGTCGGACACTTCCGTAGGTTGTGTACAGAGGACGCAAAGACCCTGAAGTCTTAATTAGGAGCATCTAACCAAGCTAGCTCCAAAACAGAAGCAGCTTCAGGTGGAGAACATCAGGATGCAGCTGGATTTGACCTTTGACCCCTTCAAAGAGTTTGTGTCAAACACCACATGTAGGTGTTGTTAATCTGCTGCACTGACGCTGAACTTTATTGGAGTTTATTGTAGAGTTTATTGGGTTTTGGAGTTCATATTTTTCTTTGTTTCTCCCTGTTGGTGTTCATGTGTGTCCTTAATGTTACACACATTTAGCATGTAGTGCTGCTGTGTGTGAACAGCTGGTTGTTGAATAGATTTATTTAAAGGGTGTCTTTTGATGAGTTTTCTTTACACAAGAGTCACTCACTTTGAATCTTGCACCTGACAAAGCATGAAAAACTAAAACTAACAAAAACGAAGCATTAAAAAATTTAAATCCTGATTTTGGAGTGTTAAGATGAACTTTGGGGTCATCAGAGGTTAAAAGGAAGTGGACACAGTGGATCAGCTGCCATGACCGGGTAACATAACAGGGCCTAAAACCCAGTTCTGCTCCTCAGTCTCCGCTCAGAGCTCTAACGTCTTCAGGACTCCTCACCTCAGTGTTTAATCTGTGATGGGGCAGCTCTGTCTCACAGACCTGCACAGCTACCACCATTATCTTCCCCAGGAGACAGAAACTTTAAAAACAGGAACTGATATAAGAATAAAACCCAAAAAGCCTGAGTGCACTTTTGCAGTGAGAGTTTTTAGAAATAAATGAGGTTAGATCTATGAATCAGTCACATAACGCTGCACTGATATCCATCAGTATCAGTGATGTTGAAAGTTTCTGCTCATGTGGATTTAAAGAGTTTTGCAGATGAAACAGAGAAAGTGAAGCAGAAGAACGCAGGAGACGAAGCTCGGCTCAGGATCAAATCAGAGTAAAAAGGTCTGAACGTACCTGCGAGGAGCGCGAGCAGCAGCACGAGCTTCATGATGCAGCCTGAGTGATTTATCAGAGCGCGACAGCACATTTTTAAACAGCTGCTGAAACCTGTGAGTCACCACAGCCGCACACTGCAAAAAATAACCCGAAACCACCAAAGGAGGAGGAGGAGACTCCCAGCAGTGTTTGACAGACTTCTGTTGGTCCAGCCTCTGTGCGCCGGTTCATTATCTGGTGAGCTTTTGGTTTTGACTCAGGCTTTTTTCTTTATTATTGCACTTTTTGTTGTTTTCGTGGAGTTGATTCAGTGATTGTATTAATCAGAAAAAACAGCTCAGAGGGTCTCTAAAGTGATGGACTCACACTGAGGGGAAACATCTACTCCGGGGGATTCAGAGCAGAGCGCCATCTGCAGGTCAGACTCATGACTCTGTGGAGGCAAAAAGCAGCCATTCCTTTGCATGAGCGCACTTTAAAACTAGAAAACAAACAGAAACATGCTGAAGAAGTTCTAAACTCACACTCTGAAGCTGGTTTGTGATTATGGCTGCATTTCTCTGTGCTCTCACTCGTGGCTGTGATCCCGGCCATCGAGGAACCCGTTACACATCCAGAAAGGATTCAAAATGAGGAAAACATGATTTAACAGGTAATGTCAGATTAAATGTGTCAAAACATCAGAGGAACAAACAAACAAACACAGAAAAGCAGCAGAGACAGAACCTGTACAATAATCAGATCATATGGAACATAAAACTTTTCACCTTTCCAGACAAAGAAAACAAAGTGCTCCACAACAATCAAAGGACAAACAGTAAAACACACACAATCCACTGGTTAAAAGTACAAATGCACAAATGATCCACCCCTCTGATTGGATGAAGGCTTCTGATAAACCTGAGGCACATTATCTCCTTTTCCTAACCAGCTTTCCTGGAGCTCCGTGGAAAACATTATGAGGGGAAATTGAATTGAAATCAATTTTATTTATATAGCACAAAATCACAACAAGCAGTCACAGAAAGGCGCTTTGTATTGTGGGTAAAGACCTACAACAACAACAAAACGACCCCCTATGAGCAAGCATTTGGCGACAGTGGGAAGGAAAAACTCCCTTTTAACAGGAAGAAACCTCCAGCAGAACCCGGCTCAGGGAGGTGCAGTCATCTGCTGTGACCGGTTGGGGCTGAGGGGAGAGAGACAGGACAAAAGACATGCTGTGGAAGAGAGCCAGAGATTAATAATAATGATTAAATACAGAGTGAAGTATAAACAGAGTAAATAAAGGTGAATGAGAAGAAACAGTGCATTATGGGACCCCCCTCAGCAGCCTAGGCCTATAGCAGCATAACTAAGGGGTGGTTCAGGGTCGCCTGATCCAGCCCTAACTATAAGCTTGATCATAAAGGAAAGTTTTAAGCCTAATCTTGAAAATAGAGAGGGTGTCTGTCTCCTGAATCCAAGCTGGGAGCTGGTTCCACAGAAGAGGGGCCTGAAAGCTGAAGGCTCTGCCTCCCATTCTACTTTTAAGTATCCTAGGAACCACAAGTAAGCCAGCAGTCTGAGAGCAAAGTGCTCTATTGGGGTGATACAGGACTATGAGGTCTTTGAGATAAGATGGGGCCTGATTATTCAAGACCTTGTATGTTAGGAGAAGGATTTTAAATTCTATTCTAGATTTAACAGGGAGCCAATGAAGAGAAGCCAATATGGGAGAAATATGCTCTCTCTTTCTAGTCCCTGTCAGTACTCTAGCTGCAGCATTTTGGATCAGCTGAAGGCTTTTCAGGGAGTTTTTAGGACAGCCTGATAATAATGAATTACAGTAGTCCAGCCTAGAAGTAATAAATGCATGGATTAGCTTTTCAGCATCAGTCTGAGAAAGAATGTTTCTTTAAGACATTCCTGCAGTTTAACTAACTGATGTGTGTCATTTGGCTTCAAGGATAGATAAAGCTGAATATCATCTGCATAACAATGAAAACTGATGCAATGCTTTCTAATAATACTGCCTAAGGGAAGCATGTATCATGTAAATAAAATTGGTCTTAGCACAGAACCCTGTGGAACACCTTTGTGTGTGAGGAAGACTCCACATTCACATGAACAAATCGAAATCTGTTAGATAATATGTTTCAAACCAAGCTCCTTTCCCATATTTGAATGTTCCCAGCAGGTCTGCAGGAGCTTCTGAGTCACTTCACTCAATCTGGAACCTTCCTTCATACACGCTCCGGGTTTTTCCATCCATGGACTTGATCTTCTCTCATGGCTCCGGCATCATCAGACTCAGATGTGAATGTTCAGGGGTGAGGGGTGGGGGTCCCACTCTCAGGCATCAATACGAGATCTTAAATTAATTCATGCGACTCTGAGGGACGTAACTGCTGAGACACTCGATGCTAACGCGTCAGAGCCTTCAGCCTTAAAACAGGATCATCGCTGATTATTTAAAATGTGAACATTCAGAATTTCAGCTGAATTTAAAAAGTGACCTGCAGCACCTTCACAGAATCACTGGTGTGCATGTGTATGAAATTATTTTTATGTAGATTATTTTAATGCATATTTAGAGGATTTTATTGTGTCTCTGCAGCTGGAACAGGCTCAGCCAAACTAATATAATTTTTTACATTAAAAAAAATAAATAAAGATGCATCTCATATATGAGCTGTTTCATACAAAGTTTATATTTATATAATAATTAAGCTACTAAAGTGCACCTTTGTTGTTTTTACAGCACAGACGTGTGTTCACTGTAGTTCAGCCATTCGTCCACCAGGTGGAAACAAAGCATCAGTAAAGGTTTGAGACCTGCTGCAGCTTTTTGGAGGAGCAGAAGAAGACTTTAAAGCAACGTTCAAAAGTTCTTCAAACATTTTATTAAATTAAATCTGAGCAAAAAGTGAAACCTCACCAAACCTGAATAAAAGCTCTCATTTTTAGTCTGTTAACCACATCCTGCAGAACCTCACACCTGAACGCAGCATTAATCACATGAGAGCACACCTGTAGCTCTCTGATTGGATGCTTCTCAAAGCAAAGAGCAAAGCCCTCGAAAATGTTCCTCGTTCCTGCTTCCTGTTCACCTTCAGAAGAGCTCATCATTGTCCCATATCCACAGAAGGTGAGTGGGTGGAGCCTCAGAGCTCAGGGGCAGTACTCGTATACGCCTCCATCCTCACCTCCATCACCATCTCCATTGCTGTCCAGCTGGTACACGTTGTACACGGTGGAGCTCTGCAGCTGCAGATTCAGTGACGTGGAGCTGACCTGGAACTGCTGAGCCGAGCTGCCGACCATCTGCTGCTGCTGAGGGCTGAGACACGACAGCGAGAGCTGTTATTATTATTATTATTATTATTATTATTGTTATTATTATTATTATTATTATTACTTCCTGCAGAGAAGCTCCAAACTCATTCCCAGGATTCATTAAAAAAAAAAGCACTTTTCAGCTTCAGAGAAATTTTAGCAAAATATGTTGAAATCAGAAATAATCAGCAGATACTCTCACAGCTGATCGACTGATTTTTCCCTCCAAAACTATTTTAATTTTATCCACTAACATTTGAAATATTTGGACTTTTTGGACCGAATCTGCTGTTTGAATCTGTTTCTGCGTCCAGCCTTATCTGAGTTTCCAAAGTCAAAGGCTCAAACTTTAAAAGCAGAGTCTGTTAAAGGTCACTTCCTGTTCCTGCGTGAGGCCCTGATGATGCAGTGGTTCAGTCACGTGACCCTCTGGTTCAGGCTGTGACATTTAAGTCGTGACTGGACGAGGATGAGGAGTCAGAGTGGAAACCTCAGAGGCTTCCTCTCCTCGCTCTCAGCTTCTGGTAAGAGGGGCTGCAGGAAACTGAAACTCTGATTTCAGCATCTCAGGGTCTTGCTCGCAGGTGGGGGAGGAAGGCAGTGATGTAGACGCTGTGTTGGTCTGATGTGGTGAAGAGAGGGCTGAGCATGAAGGTGAAGCTTTATCAGCTCCGTCTACCTTCAGCTGTGGTCTGGAAGAACTCCAAGTGGAGCTGCTCCTCTCCTCATGGAAAGGAGACGAGGAGGTTTAGCGTCTGATTAGGATGCTTCCTGGTCACTTTGTTTGGAGGTTTTCTGGGCATCCGCTGGGAGGAGACCCCAGAGGAGATGCGGCTCTCTGGAGCTCTCAGGAGGAACTAATAAATGTTGCAGGGGAAAAAGCATTTTCTGCAGCACAGAGGATTCTCCAAGGGTGTCTGTTCTCCTCTCCGACTCTTTAAGCCTGTTTAAACTGCAAACACAAAGTTTGCCTACAGATTCTGCACATTCATACCCACGTATCTGTTTACAGAGATCAGTTTAGTTACTGCCAAATCGGGCTCAGAGGCCTCTAAATGCGTACAGCTTTACTGCATGCAGGAACCAAAAGGCCAGATGTGAACACGCTAACATCTGGGCCGTGTAAGGCAGGCCTGCGGCTGAACCGAGGGTCACTGAGAGCTGCAGATGGGGGCCACATCTGGGCCAACCCAGCTGGCCTAGAAGCTCCTGGGCTGACTGCTCCCCGATGCTTCACCGATGCTGAATCAGCAGCTTCTTGAGCATCTTTGAATGCGCTCTGAAGCTCTCCGTTCAGCTGAACTCATCTGTGTGGTTTGTGGTTTTCTCCCACCAGCTGAGCATGCTGAAGATGGCAGAGCGGTGATGAAGGGCTGAGATACTGTGGAGGTTAAACCTGACTCATGAGCGATCAGTGGCGTCCTTGATCGCGGCATTCAGACACATCATTTATTCAGAGGACACCCAAAGAGGAAGTTCCACAATGACACTCACATTCTGTTGGGCTGCGTCAGTCTTCTCGCTGCAGAGACACAAAAATACAGAAATGAGGAGAAAAAAAAATCATCTTTCTGTCACAAAGACAAAAATAAAATCACATTTTAGAGCCAAACAAATAAAAATAAAGTCCCAGGATTCCTCTGCAGCTCCCAAACAGCTGTCAGTGACTGAAGGGAAGTGTGGTCCAGCTGGGACCTGACGGAGGGCGTTATGACACATCAGAGCAGCTTCAGACAGAGGAACCAGCAACAGGTTTCCACCTCAGCGTGGAACAAACCGCCCACCAGAGCATCAAAGCAAAGCTGCAGAAAACAGAGGCTGGCGCTTTGAGGCTGGCGCTTTGAGGCTGCGCTTTGAGGCTGGCGCTTTGAGCCAGCGTCAGTTTGTGCCGAGAAACATGGAGGCCAAACTGCTCGCTGATGCTGACGGAGGACTAGTCATTTAAAGGAGGATCAGGACTCAAAGTGAGCTGATGGAGGAGAAGAAACGCTGAGTTCATTCAGGAGACGTTTGAAGCAGAGTGGATGCAGACTGAGAGTGAGTGGAGGCTGACAGAGTGAAGTGGACCTGATGACTCAGTAAAGTGTGATGTGGAGCTAAACTTGATGCATCCACAGAGTCGCCCTGAGCATCGTTCTCGAGTCACGGCCGCCGAGGCTCTGACACCAGCTCAACTCTTTCTTCTAAACTCTGAAAATCAAAACTGTGTGAAAATAAAAAGAACTTCTGTTTGTTCTCATTTTTAAAACATTTTTCAGACAGTTGACATGAAAAAACCGCCTGCACACGCCTCTGTTCTTCCTCCACAGTCTTCACCCACGTTGGGACCTCGTGATCACCAGATTTAGCTGAAGCGCCTCCGTCAGGCTGCTTCCTGTTTGGTTGAGATCAGATAAAAAACCTTTGGCCAAACTGCTGATGGTGAGCTTCCTTTCGTGGTTTGAGAATGTGAGAAAAGATGGGTTTTATTTTGTACTCACAGGCGATGAAGAGTCCGCTGAGGGTGAGCATGAGGACCAAACCCAGCAGGATGCAGATCAGAGGCACCATCAGGGCCTGCTTCTGTGAACAGAGACGGGGGACAGTTTGAAAGCTTCACCTCAGAGTTTTTAGACTTTTCTGTGTTGGACAGTGAGGTCAGCCTGTGTGCCTGCAGACTGACCCGCCATCAGAGGCTCTCATCATCCGCGATGGACACGTTTATCTAAGACCAGAGGTTTCTGAGAAAGCCTGATGTGACTCTGCTGAAGGCGGGATGGACGCCACCAAAAGTCCAACAAAAACAACAAACCTCAAATATGCATTAATAAAGTTCAGCCCGTTTCACTGCCTGAGTCTCATTAGTTTGATTTGGGGTCACCAGAAACACCTGATTCATGAAAAGTCCCACAGCAGGTTCACCTGCCAGGTCACTTCAACCTCCCGGCCCTGGAAATAAAAAGCATAGCGTGCACGTTTTGTTTCCAGGCTGATGAAATGATTTGGAAGTTGCTTTAATCTGTTGTAGGGACGCACTGATATGTCGACCCTTCATCGGCGTATCGGCTCAGGTGTTAATCTGTGTCAGCAGCTCATGTTGTGTTACATCAGTTTGTGATGTGAAGCGTTAAAAACGTCCTTGTTGTTGTAAATAAAGATTTCTGACTTATTGAAAAAAAAAAGCGATCGAAACTACAAGAAAACAAAATTCAGCATGTCGCCCAATCAGCACAACATCAGTCATTTGTTCTGATACGACCCAAAGAGACCCAAAGTGACCCAAAGAGACCCAAGGTGACCCAAAGAGACCCAAAGTGACCCAAAGGAGACCCAAAGAGACCACCCCACAGATCCCTTCACCTTCACAGCAGTGTGTGACAGGGCTGTAGGTCAGGAGGGGGACACCTGCTGATCACATGGTGGTTCAGTCCATACAAGAACCAGTCTATGTAATGTTTAAGCTTTCCTGTAGTGTCTGAAAAATTCAAATTTTCATCAGCTTGAAATCTTCTCATTTTTGAAGAAATTATTTTAAAAGAAATTTTTTACTTATATTTTATTCAATGGGTTGAGGAAGAAGTTATTTTATTTTGGCCATTCAAATTCATATTGCTGATTAAAATATTTTGAGTTTCAGATGTTCAGTAAAAGTTAATCCTGTGACTTCGACCGTGTTTGCAGCTTTGACCTGTTCTGTGATTTGACACCTCTGCTATGAAACACGTCTGCACAGTGACCCGTGAGGTTGATTTTTAGAAAGATGACAAGCTTCGAAAAGTACTTCTGCCGATCCGGGCTTTGCATTTAAGACAAAAAGGCAAAGTTCAGTATTTTACTGAAACTTGTGTTTTGCAGTATATATGACAATAAACTTCTTGATCTTGATCAGTAGAATAAAAATGTCCCGACTGCAGAGGAGGAGCTTAAACTCAACACGTGACGGCTCACCTGTCTGAGCAGCGTTTGAGATATTTTAGTACGTTTTAAGTCCTTTTATCACTAAATGTGTATTTAAAACAGGAAAAAGTTTATTACTCTACTCTGTCAGGACGCTCACATGGACCCTGCTGCTGGAGGTGACTCTGAAGAAAGACTTCTTCAAACAGCTGGAAGCAACAATGCTGTGTCAAAGCAGGATTATCATTAAGATTATTCCTCACTGTTAACATCTTAAATATGTTTGTGCGGTTTCATGGTAACAGCAGCAGGGTGGAGGCAAACCTCAAGGAGATAAGGGCGGAGAACAATCTAGAAAGAAAGAAAGAAAGAAAGAAAGAAACTGACGATTTTCACATTTTTTCTCCTTTTCTCACCTCACTGCTGCTCGTCATGTTGGAGGAGGGACTCAGGGGGGTTACTGTGGTCATGTGACCTGAAGGAAATGAGAGCCGATGTTTTGTGTCAGCAGCAGCATGATGTCATAGTGCTTTAACTTTAACCTGCTGATACTTTGATCCAGAAACATAGGAAATCAGCCCTGTGATGAAAATCAGGGAATAATGTTAAATCTGTGACGACTAATAAAGTTTTTTTTCCACATGAATGCAAGCAATCATTTTTTCCTTTGCTCTGGTCCTGACATGTTGGTGCTACTGACACCTGTGGATGAAGAATAAGGAGGAAATGATGTCAGACACGGCGAGAGAGAAAACAAAAACATCTGCAGGCGGCCTCCTGAAGGACCGCACACACCAGCTCTCTGAGGTCCTGACGACATCTTTAACACCTCACTCTCACAGGAAATAGTCCCGTCCTGCTTCAAGACACCAACCATCATCCCTGCTCCTAAGACCTCAGCTGTGCCATGCATGAATGACTACAGGCCAGTGGCACTCGCACACATAGTCATGAAGAGTTTAGTCATCATTTTCAGGTGAATCTGCGGTTTCAAACCTGCAGCCGTGACTCCGGTACCTTCGGTCTGAGCGGCTGCTGTCGGCTCTGAGGGCGTCTCTGTGTGTGAGGCTGTTGATGTGTGAATCTGTGGCCCTGAAACAGATCATTGATACAACATCAGCACACGGCATGAGTCAGCGGCTCTAAAGGCCTCGATCAGCTTGAAATGATCTGCATCTCGCAGACCTCCTGATGCCAAACACAGAGACACATGAACGCATCATGATTATTGTAGCATCTTACAGGGGAAAGCGCCATGAGGCGACTGTTTGTTGTGATTTGGCGCTTTGCTCAGTAGAACATGATGTTTCTCCCTCAGCAGGAATGAATCCACATAAACTGTCAAACCTGCAAACATGTCCAGGTTTTTAGACTCACTCCTCACCTGTGACGACGGTCAGATCAAAGTGATGTTTCTCATCATTAAACCAGCCGGGTATCTCCACCCTGCAGCCGTAGCGTCCAACGTCTCCCTCTGTGAGGTTCAGGATGGTCAGAGAAATGTCTCCGTCCTCCAGTCGGCCCAGCAGCTCATACCTGCTGGAAGCTCTGGTCTCTACTCTGTCTCCATCTGAGGAGATCAGCCGATTGTAGCAGCCGTTGTTTGGTATTTGTCCTCGCCCCCAGCAGACCGACAGAGCTCCGTAGTATTTTCTGTCATATTTACAGGGCAGAGTGACATCCTGTCCTGTTTGACCTTTGACCTTTGTGCTGTCACATTCAGAGGCTGAAAACACAGAAAAACAGGACTTTGTTAAAACAGTGACTCAGATCCAAACGGTGATTAATGCTCTGCTTTCAGGTCTCAGATCAGTCTCATCATCTTTGGCTGCTTCTTACTGGTTTGACTGGTTCCAGTAACCTTTGACACGCTCCCCGTGTTTATTGTGAGATCCACGCTGATGCTGACTGGATGACTGACACAAACGCAGTCGTGCCGCAGAGCAGAGCTGGTAAAAGTTTCTGCTCGTCTTTCACAGTGACAGCGTCACAGCCGGCAGGTCACAGGTGACTGAGGTCAGTCAGACTTTGAGAGCATCGCAGGCGTTACCTTTAAACTGAACTCTCACACTGATCTCAGCCTGTAAGCCTGAGCTGGACAGCAGAGACCTGCTGGAGGTCACACAGGTCGTGCACACGTTACAGAGCTCTTGCGTCAACTGACTCTGATGCAACAGCGGTGTAACAAAAACAGGACGTTTAAAGACATCTCGTTCTCACGGAGAGCTTCGCCACAAGACGATGAAAGCACAGATCTGAGAAGAATAATAAAAAAACCACAGCAGCCGGGGGGGCAGAGCCCAGCTGCCACCAGCTCACATATCCTGACTGATCATGTCTTCATGTTCCTGCAGCCTGAGTGAAATCATTAATAATTAAACATGAGCTGAGGCTCCTAGAAAGAAATGAGATGATGCAAATTAAAGCTGTAAACCTACAGCAGAACCACAACACTGCATTAATATCATCAGGATCAGGTTTCTGTTTCTGCTCCTCAGATTTAGAGAGTTCTGCAGAGAGAACCCCACAGCAGCAGCAGATTACCTGTGAGGAGCGCGAGCAGCAGCACGACCTTCATGATGGCGTCCGAATGAGCCGTGAGAGCACGCCAGAAAGCCTGCCCGGCACCACAGCTGCACGCCGCAAAAAATGAAGCTGTAAAAACCTCCACACGCTGAGTCACACACTCTCTGTTCCACTTTCAGGCAGGACGCTCACCCTCAGGAGGGCCGAGACACCACCGAAACACCCACATGCCACACAAGGAGTCACAATTTTAATTCAGACATGCACCAATCAGAGACCAGCTCCATTATTTTACTATGTTTGGTCCGTCCCACCAAAGGCTGCTTCTGCTCTTGTTATATAGTATCAATTATATTGTGATTTAAATGGACATTTATTTGACTTTACTGCATCTGATTTTGGAGCAGTCCTCATGTGTGTTTCATTTACTCAGTTACACACTCTCCTTTAAGCTGCTGAACCAAAATAACTTCCTAGCTGAGTGAAAAAAGCGTTTCTTATCTGATCCTGATCAAAGAGTGCAACAGATGCATTTAGTATCTGAGCAGAATCTGCACACATTCTCTTTTTAGTTGCTCCTTCATAGAAACCCTCCACCTCTTAGAGGCGTGAAGCTTCATGAGAGCAGGCTTTCTCCTGATGTGCAGCGCGGATGTTATGGGTGGGGGTTGGAGGTCGTCCACTGCTGCCACAGTCCTGTCAGTAAAACCAAGTCTCTCAGTTTAATACTGAAAGAGTTCAAACAAACTGCTGGGGTTGGTTCCTGCGGGGACAGCAGCTCAGAGGACCCGCAGGGTGGAGGAAGCTCTCTGACCCTCACTGACACCCCACTGCTGTCACAGCAGGTCGGTGTCTGCAGGTGGGTGTGGGAAGTGCCCCTCATGTCTGTGTGTGTGTGCAGCTCGCGTTGATCATGGCTCAGCATTCACTGTGCTTACTAATAAAGTGTTCTCCTCACAGGGACATGCTCTGCTCTTCTCTGACAGAACAGCGCATGCATAACGATAATTATGTTTTATGATTTGAACTCGTGTCTCAACAGACGGGCTGCAGGTCACTGCTGGTGTGCGGACTTCCTTCCTTTTTTCTGCTCATTTCTGGCCCGACACCCAGTTTTCACCTGTTTGGATTTTGCGTGTCCTCTTCGCTTATATCATCATCATCGTCGTCGTCGTCATCATCCTGCTGATTCACCATCTAATTTCCTTTATTACACTGGTCACCAGACTCCTTTATTCCCTCACCTGCAGCACAGTTTGTATGAATGTGTGTTTCTTACTCGTGTGGCTCCATAATAACCAGAATCAATGATTTTTATCTGATCCATAGTTTTTAACCATCTACCCGGCAGTTAAAGGGTTAAACTTGTGTAAACGAGCCTCCTCCGTGCACCAGCAGCGCAGTCAGAGGGCTGCAGATGTTTCGCACCGGTTACACCCAAAGTTTGCTGATTGTGTAACCTCAGGCTGCAGCGCTGCTACTCTGAGCTGTGGCCTGCATCTGCGTTCAGCTGTTGTGTTATCTGTGCATGTTGTTATCAGCAGGGTTTCGGTGTGTTACTGCTGGGCCTGCGCACTCAGGCATTTCAGCTCTTCCTATTATCCTCCAGCTGCTGTTTCACACATGAAAACAGCCTAAACACGTGACGCACGCATACGCGCCATCCAAGGAACGTCTGAATATTCAGCCACAACCTGCAGACAGCTGAAGGTGTGTCTGTGTGCAGCCTGAGGTTGGATCGGTGCATTCCCATTAACAGCGAATGTGAATAACCAACAGGAGGGGGCACCCGGGTGAAGCTGAGGGTGAGACACTGACACAACGCAGCTCTGCATGCAGACCTCAAAGAAACAGGAGCGACTCGTGCTCTTCTTTTTTTAAAAATCTTTATTTACAACAATTATACAATATGAACAAAATTACAACGTGTATTCAGTTGGGTCATAAGGTGAACATATAAACAATGTAAAAATATAGATAACTAAATAAATAACAAAACAGAAAAATATATATAAAAAGAAAGGAAGAGGAAAAAATGAGGAGGCAGACATTTTCATTCAAGGTATTCTGAATAAAACTAAAGGGCTGATGAGCATTTCTTGTTTTCTTTTACAAATTTTAGTGAATTAAAATAAAAAAAAAAACAACCTAAATGATGACATCTTTGCTTTATGAATGTGAAATTTACCCATTAAGATAAATAGATTGACAATGTTATGTTCATAATTTTGAGAAGAAAATCAAAAAAATAATGTTTTTCTTTTCTAATTGACAATTAATTGCTGTTTTGTTAAAACGAAATTTCTCCAAATCTTTCCAGAAAGTAACAGAAAAATGTCATTTATACAACAAGTGAGGAATCCTCTGTGGCTCCGATTTACAGAAGGTGCATTTATCATCGACATCTGAGAATCTAGCAATATTTGTATTTGTTGTAATAGTTTAAGGTGTATTTCTCTGACTTTGTTAAATAGAAAAAATTTAAAGGGAACAAGCCACGCTTTTTAATTTCTTTAAATTGAGAATTCCCAAAGGCCTTACTCCATGGTGTTAACGTTCTTTTGTTATAACAGCATTTCCTAATATGTTTATTGGTACATGTATAGAGTTGAATCCCATTTAGGTAGAGTGAACACTGAGTATTAAAAGTTTCACACTGTTTATTGTATCCTTTCATTAATTTAATTAAACCACCAGGAGTAGAGTTGACTACAGATCTGTACTCTTAGGGTTTGATAGGAAAGGCTTTTTCCTGAAGAAATAGGACAATAATTGACCTTCACTGTTAAAAAGGTCTTTTTATAAGTATTATGTTTCTATCAAGCCAGTTTTGGAGATAAAGTGACTTGTTCCCTTTAGTAATGTACTCATTGTTCCATATTATCGTCTTGTGCAGATAAAAATTGTGAGAGTAGCATAGTTTCCATGCCAACAAAGCTTGCTGATAAAATTTGGACAAACATAAAGGAAGTTTAGAGACATTATAATTACATAATAACAGAAAATTAAGACCTCCCACTTCTTTGAATATACCGTGAGGGATGAAATACCATAAAAAGTTGGGAGCTTTCAGACATTCCTTCAACCATTTCACTTTAAATGTGTAATTCAAGTCTTTAAAGTCCAGGAGTTCGAAGCCACCCTCCTCTTTAGAGCCAGACAAAATCTCCTTTTTCAGGTGGTGATGTTTGTTTTTCCACACAAAGTTGATAAAAAATGTTATTTATGTCCTTGCAAGTTGAATCCGGAAGACACGGAGAGAGAGCAGGATAAACAAATCGTGACACTCCTTCAGCTTTGGTTAACAGAATCCGTCCAGTGATGGAAAGGTCTCTCTGGAGCCACATGTTTGATAGAAAGCTGGAGATCCATCAGGCTCCTAAACGCAGACTATAAGATTCTCTCTTTAATTTTTGCTAAACGCTTAAAAACTGGGCTTAACAAAATCAGAGGAGAAACTCAAACAGGTTTCATGGCCAAACGTCACATTAGCTCTAATATAAGACTTGTTCTCGACTTATTGGATTACTCTAACTGTTTAATGTAATTAATGTAATTAATGTTCAAGTTCTAGTAACCACATAAGTTATTTATCTGTTTAGTCCCAATTAGGAGAATAGTGATTAATTTATGATCAGAGAAAGGGGCAAAATTGTGTGATGATTCTGTAACAAATTGTGAACAAGAAGGAGATATGAACCATAAGTCAATTCTGGATTGCAAAGATCTATTAACATTACTGCAGGTAAATTCTTTTTTGTCCAGATTTAAGAAATGCCAAATATCTATAACTGAGAGATGTTCGGAAATAAAAGCTGTACTCTGAAATCTTGAGTTTTGAATTGTTCTTGCGGGAATTCTGTCTACGAGGTCATTTGGAGCATCATTAAAGTCACCTCCAATAATAAAGTGTGCTTCCTTGTACTTGCTGTTAAGAGCAGCTAGTTTGTCACGAAGCTCAGTCAGCATAATTTTGTCCTGAGCAGGATAATTATGGCTGTATACGTTACAAACTATGAAATAAGAGTTATTCAATTTAAGCATCAAAATTATCCATCTGCTCTCATCAGACACAAGAGATTCAATTATATCGCCACTGAATCTGTTAAGGAGAATGGCGACACCTGCTGGCTTCTGGGAGGAATGGCTAAAATAAATCTGATCGCCACATTGTGCTTTCCAGAATCTAACATCACTTTCAGCAGAATGAGTCTCTATAAGAAAATCACATCAGCATTTTTTCTTCTACAAAACAAAACGATCGATTTCCTTTTGGTCGTATCTCAGATACCATTAACATTAAGAGAAATTATTTTCAAAGAGTTAAAGTAGTCTGCCATGAAAGGAAAAGGGAAGAGAAAAGAAAAAACAGCTACAAATGAGACTAAAAATAAAGCTCTGAGCAGAGGCTTTCAGAGAATTAAAGGATACTTTCAAAGCATTAAACACTAAGTATCAAGTACTTAGAAAACTTTATATTTCAACTTTTTTTTTATAACAAAAAGAAGTGAAGTAAAAACTTTCGCTTCACCAGAGAGTGTGTCAGAGCACCATCCCCTGCACAGCTCTCTAAGTTTTCTCTCTGCAGCTTTCAGTGTTGTGGACCAGGTTGACCTTCAAAGGCTGAAGCAGGCCTATGTCTTCTGTGGCATAGTGCCTGCAAATCCAACAAAGCAGCACATCAGACAGCACTGCCACACCAGAGTCCCACAGCCCAAAGAGCTGCTGGAGAGAGTGGAAAGAGTTCCTGAAAAATTCTTCTTAGAATGTGATCCTGATGGAGAGCTGCTGTTTAAACCTTCAATGCTGAAGGTGTGGAGGATTCAGAGGGTCCACATCCTCAGAGGCTGCCTGAGTGACCCGGAGGTCGCAGGGGGGCATCCTCTACAGACATGGTGGAACTAAAGCACATCAAGGGGGGAGGCAGCTGCACCTCTGTGGATCCCTGTGAGAGGCACCTCTCAGCAGGAGGGCTTTCATTTCCTCCAGAGAAGCACCAGATTTGAGATCTTTCTCTCCTCTGTTGCATGAACAGCAACACAACCCCACAGGCTGGAGCGATCCCCGCGGTCAGAGAAGCATCTTTCAGACCGGTTTTCAGCCCGGGGACCTTTGATGTGTTAATGTGACACACTTTGGAAGGCCTGGCTGTTTTAGAGGAACATTTCTACGCTTTCTTACTTTTCAGTATGTTTATTAGGAGTCAGGTATGACTGGGAGGGAGCAGGAGAGTCACATTTATTAATGTTATTGTTACATTCACAATAAAAAAATACGATCTTCAGACAGCGTCTGCTCTGCTCATCAGAGCTCCACCACAGCAGACCTTCTGACGTAGTGAAATCACAGGTGCTGCTTTTGATGACTCCCAATCAAGATGGTTTTCACTAATAATGATCATAAGCATACGCTGAATTACTGAAATAAGTGATTAGTGATTGAGACACTCCTGATTTGAATGGACTACTGATTACTGACCTAATTTGGTTTTGCTCATACTGACTGAGAACTGTTGATTTAAATGGTGACATGACTGTCCTGATACTGTTTTTACTTTATTCATTTAAAAGTATTGTTTGATTGATGCATGCTTACTCCAGATAAGATTTGTGTCACCACTTGAATGCATTTGTCAAAAGAAGTTATGTTTAATTGTGTCTCACTCTGGGGTTGTTTGCCTGGCGTGCAGCCTGGGCAGCTGCAGGTCATAAATGAAAGGATTTGACACTTTTCCAAAGACTATCCGGGTTAGGGAACGCTTTTACAGATGGGGGGGGGGGGGTGTTCCAAGAATGGCTGGATAAATTTAATAGGTCAAGCAAAACTGTCAGTAAAGGTCAGGCCACTCTAGCCTCAAATTCTATAAAGTGTTATACAAAGGGTAAGCAAGCAAGTAAACATTGAAGCAATGTAATTATTCTTAGGAAACATTGGGGCCAAAATTGGGAAGCAAATGGTGCTAAAAGTTACAATAGTTACAAAGTTACTCAGAAGCGCTGAGAGCTACTTCCTCTGCCTGTCACCTGCTTACAGCTGGAACCCCCAGGGGGAGCTTTGATTTTCCTGTTCATCTTTTTTGGGCTTTGTTGAACACTTAGTGTGTGTGTTTTAAGCTAAATGATTCACCTGCGGTCCTACATATCTGTTTAATATGTGCATTGAAGGGCATATCCTGGTCAAAAATGACTCCAAGATTTCTCACAGTGTTACTGGAGGCCAAAGTAATGCCATCCAGAGTAAGTATCTGGTTTGACACCATGTTTCTAAGATTTGTGGGGCCGAGTACAAGAACTTCAGTTTTATCTGAATTTAGTAGCAGGAAATTAGAGGTCATCCAGGCCTTTATGTCTTTAAGACATTCCTGCAGTTTAACTAATTGATGTACAGTGTATCACAAAAGTGAGTACACCCCTCACATTTCTGCAGATATTTAAGTATATCTTTTCATGGGACAACACTGACAAAATGACACTTTGACACAATGAAAAGTAGTCTGTGTGCAGCTTATATAACAGTGTAAATTCATTCTTCCCTCAAAATAACTCAAAATACAGCCATTAATGTCTAAACCAGCGGCAACAAAAGTGATTACACCCCTTAGAGACTACACCCGTAAATGTCCAAATTGAGCACTGCTTGTCATTTCCCCTCCAAAATGTCACGTGACTCGTTAGTGTTACTAGGTCTCAGGTGTGCATAGGGAGCAGGTGTGTTCAATTTTACACTCTCTCATACTGGTCACTGAAAGTTCCAACATGGCACCTCATGGCAAAAAACTCGGAGGATTACGCATATTAATGGTTTGAGGACAGGAGGCTTATCAAACCACTGAAGGTTGGTGCAGCTTGAGCAATGTGGCTTTGAGTTACAGACATTTTTGTCTTCATAGCAAAACATAGAAATCTGCCATCCCACCAGGGTCACACCCTTGGGTGAAAACTCACAGGTTTGAAAACATTTTAAGACCAACTCCTTAAGGCTTTCCGGGCAAAATTTGAAATGGTTCTGCTCAACCACCTTGGAGCTGTCCATGACATTTCCTGTGCCCACTAGGGGGCGCTGCAACTGTCATTAAATATTGTCATATGTAAGTGTTCAGGGGCAGGCCCTCATCCTACTGAAGAAGTTTGGTCCAGATTAGATTATGCAGATGTTAATGAGAGCCAATCAAAATTTCGTGGCAAATGATCAAAATTCCCTGTGGTGTCACGGCCACACCCCCTGCCAAAAACTCACCAGTTCTTTAATTTAGATTCCCCCTGGTGTGTAGATTAATCAAATATGAAATTGATCCCATCCAAACTGTCATGGCCCCTCTGTCCTCCTGGGTGCTCCTACCTGTGGGTCTCTCTCTCTCCTCTCCTGTGTTGTTAATCAAATGATGGGCGGCGCTAGGTCCAGGTCTCCACCCTCATCATCCAACTCATCTGAGACACACCTGTTTCTGGCCTCATCCAGTCTCCTATTTAAGCTGGCTGGTGGCGGTTAGTCTTCGCCGGATCGTTACCGTAAAAAACGAGTGGAGACTGTTTCAGAGGGGATTCATGGAGATGCGTTCTGGATCGAAGTGTCTCTCCAGAGAGTGTCAGAGTGGTTTCCCTGAGAACTGGGTTGGACCTGAGAGAAGATAACTTCCCTGTTTTTTGACTATTGCAAATCCCGTGTAAATAAACACTGTTAATTCTAACCTTGGAGCTATCCACAGCTCCCAGCTGTGATACAAATCCTTGGATTAGTTATAGAAAGTTTGGCGGCAGCAAAACGCTAAAATCGCCCATTTAATTAAAAATGGCTGACTTTCTTTTTTGGGTTTAGGGCATTGGACCCGGTGGTCTTTTATGTTCATCACAGCAGTGGGAATTGAACTAAAGCTGGTGCTGTAGAGCCATTTTCAAAGGGCCATGTCTGATAACATTAAAATATGTAAATTTTCACCAGACCTGACATGTGTGCAATATTTCATGAGTTTTTGAGAATTTTTAGGGCCTCAAAAAAGCAATTAATTTGCCTGAATAATCAAACACAGATACAATAGGGCCTTCACACAGTTGTGCTGATCCATGATCAAATCTATTTCTGGTAACTCTTCCCTCTCAGTTAATGGCTGATTCAGGGCCAGTGTCAGACAAGGCGGAGATGTTAAACTGTTTTAATAGTTGATTCAAACTCCTTGTTTAATTATACATTTGAAACACCTGTGCCTACTAGTCACACTTTCAGAAATCCAACTTCTGGTCAGACTTTTGCTTTCTCCAAACTGTCTGTCAGCGAGGTTTGTAGGGAGCTCAAACATCTTGATATCAAAAAATCAGCTGGCCCTAACACCCCCACCCACCCACCTATCCACTTGCTACAATTAGTTGCTGGCTTTAAAGCTGAACCAGTGACACATATTTTTAATTTATCAATTCAACAAAATTGTATCCCAGACATATGGAGATCAGCTTTTGTTTTTCCTTTATTAAAAGGTGGAGATACGACCATACTAAACAACTATAGATGCATTTCCAAATTGTGTATTTTAGCAAAGATTCTTGAAAAGATTATCAATGAACTTGTTAAGCATTATTTGTATTCAAAGAATATTTTATCACCGTATCAGTCGGGTTTTAGAAAACAACATAGTACAGTTACTGCCTCCCTGAAGGTCCTAAATGATAAAGGACTACTGTGCCGCCTTCTTTGTAGATCTGTCTCAAGGCCTTTGACACAGCTGATCATGAGATTTTGTGTCAAAGGCTTTTGGACATAGGATTTACTGAACAGACTATGGGTTGGTTTCTAAATTATCTGACTGGCTGTAAAGAGTGTGTACAATATGGTTGTCAAACATCAAGTTATATGGACATTTCTAGGCGGGTTAAACGAGGGTCTTTTTTAGGACCTACACAGGTTAAAAATTTGGGCCATGGTCTTACAAGAGCAGCTGTGCATTTTTATGCCGATGATTCAGTAATTTATTGTACCGCAACATCATTTGCCCTTGTTTTTGAGCACTTACAGTCCTCTTTTGACAGCTTTCAGTCTCAACTATTGCAACTTAAATTGTTACTGAATGCAAATAAGACAAAGGGCAGGTTATTTTCCAATAAGAAGAAGGTATATCTCCCTGCTATCACTACCAGACAGGGTGTGCTCATTAATTTTGTAATGTCTTATAAATATCTTTGCATCACTATAAATGAAAATTTAACTTTTAAGCCCCACATTGATAAAAATCTTAAGTTAAAACTAGACTTCTTTTTTTGAAACAAGATTTGTTTCATTAAAAATGCCAGAAAACAGCTTGTCTCTGCCAGTTTTATGAGTATTCTAGAGTATGGATACTGTGTACATGAAGACCTCTGCCAGCTCTTTGTCGATCATGGAGAACTTAGATTTATCACAGGTAGCAAAGCCCTCACTCACCACTGCACCCTATATTCTTTAGTTAAATGGCCCTCTCTACATAATCGTAGACAGTTACAGCGGTAAACTTTCATTTACAAATCCATCCTCCATCTGGCTCCTTTATGTTTATCATGTTACATTTCACATAAAAACAATACCACAGTCTTCGCTCTCAGGACTCCACCAGTGTGTACTGAGCTTGGCAAATAAAAGCATTCTCCTTCTTTGGAACATGCTTCATTAGGACCTGAAGCTCTCCAATCCAGTTACACGTGGGGAGGTCAAAAATTTAATGAAAGGGATATGAAAATGTGTCTGTAGGTACTTGTGTTTGTTATCAGTGAAAACCCTTTTGATGATAATGTATGGTATTGATTTTTAGAAGTGTTTTTATTGTTGTTGTTTTAATGTCATTTTTGTTGCTGATGTATGTAACAGGTCTCTGAGGAATGAGAAAATGAGTCTCAAGAGATTCTCCTGTATAAATGAAGGTTTAATAAAAAAAATAATAATTTACTGTTGGAGGTTTCTCCAGAAATCATCTCGGCTAACACAGCCATAGGAAGAAAGACCTCAGGTAACAGAGTTGCAAATGACAGCATTAACACAGTTAGTCCTGAAATTATTGTACAAATAAAAATAA